>JAJMKF010000015.1:0-237026 GCA_030563825.1 Australozyma nongkhaiensis
TGTCTCAAGGTCCGAGATTTCAGACTTGAGGCTGGTATTTTCCTTCTCGAGGGCCGAGGCGTACGCCTGCGACGACTCTAAGCGAGCACGGAGTTCATCTTCCCTTTCATTTCCCAGGAAAGAAGGTCCGAAACTCTTTTCGTCTTTGGGAGTCGACTCCTGAGTGCGGGGTGGCAGGACAGAAGTAGCGCGACCACCACGTGCACGCCTAGTGGTGGGGGTGGCACTAGTTGGCGCGCGGGTGCGAGTTGGGGTGCGAGTTGGGGTGCGAGTTGGGGCGCGAGTTGGCGCCGGGCGGACCCAAGCATCTCGCACGCGGGGGTCGGTGGTGGCCTGAGAGGCTTGCGCGCCTGCTGCGACGTCGGCCCAGGTTTTACGCGCGCGGGCGGTGGTGGCGCCAAAGGTTGGCGCGCCGGATGCAGTGTCTGCAGCATTTGGCGCGGAAGCATTGGCCCTGGCCCTTTTCAGTTCCTCAAAAGTGGCCCGGAAGTTGGTGTTTCCAGATTTCATGGTTTCAAACTCTGGAGTACCATCCTCCTCATCTGACTCTGATGAGGAGGTCAGAGACCTGGCTGCATTCTTGACTTCGGGTCTCAGATAAAGGCCGTCGCCGTCGTTGAAGAGATCAAAAAGGCTAGGGCCAGTCTCTTTCGAACCATGAAGTTCGCGAAAAACAGGATGGTTGGGTGCCATGGTTGCGTACTCCGGATCAACAGCTGCTTTACGCTTGGCAAAGCGTTGGCTGCGTTGGCTGCCTTGGTGGCTTGGTAAATTGGTGGTTTCACCAAGAGGAACACGAGCTCCTGGTTTAAAACCAGAACCTGGCATTTTTTCACTTGCTTTCGATTGGTAATGCATGGCGCTGATGATTGACGTAATTAATCTTCAATAAAGTTTAATAAAAGTTTAGAAATTAAGTTTGTTACTCAAGTTCTAAAAGAAAAAGTGGTAGAGGGTGGCTGCAAATTGCGGTTCGCACCCGTGATCAAGTAGCCCGAGGGCCCCCAGCAATATCAAATGTAGGAAAATTAATGAAATGTATGAGTATATAATAGGCTGCTTTACTTTTCAAATGATATCATTTCTGTCTCCAATTGTAGAGAGCTTAGTTTTACGTTTGCGGCCTATACTACATCCTCTTTTACAAGCTTGACCTAGTGAAATAGCAGCAATGAAAGATAATTGAATCAAAAATTCAATTTTATTCATAAGCAACGTTTCCTTTCAAGTATGGTCTATTTTAATCCTATTTTATTCAAGGTTGTTACGCACACTTGCCAGCCCCAATAATTGCAGCCACCTCAACAACACCAAGAGCGACCTACAGACTATCTATCCACACAACGATCATAATTCAGAGCAAAATTCCCTATTTTCCACTAATATGAGTCCAAATGTCACATATTGCCCAATTAATTTCAAATTCAATGCCTTAGCTATGTGCTAATGATGATACCCCATCCACAAAATATGCCCCCCCTCCTCCCCCCCCCTCAACGACACACACAATTGAGCTAGCTGATGAGTCAAAAATATATACAACATTTAGCGCTACTAATAGAGATAACATATGTGAATTTCATTGAATTTCTTAAGGTTTGCTCTGTTGATCGTGCCTTCTCATTTCAACACCAAGTCTCTCCTACCACAAAACACGAATAGGAAGACTCAATAATTAAGAAAAAATACCCAACTAAGCTGTCAAGTCTTCAAATAATAATTTTGGAATAAAAACAATAATGTTTATTTCACTACAATTCTTTGTTTACTTTTAATAGTCAAGGACAATAGAGGTACTGCATTTTGACCGATCTACTATCTACCAGAGTTTGCTTAGTTCAATGAATCTACTAGCTTAATAAAGGTGAAAATAAATTTAATTCATTTGAAACTAGGTTCAATTCATTTATGACTAATAATTGACATATTATTTTGAATTGCTTGTTCTAAAATTGTGTTTGTTGAAGAGTGGTGATGATGGCGAACTTACCGCCATATGTATCACAAGTTATGTGCATAAGCGAAAATTTCCTTATGATTAATTGCGACTAAATTTTTGAACTACAAAGACATGAGTGCGGTATTGTCGGAGAATTGCAACTTCAGCGAGCTTGAGGCTAATGAGCTCAGCGCGAGCTCTGCCTAGGGCCTTATTAACTTAACTACCTTGCACATGAAAGCCAACTTGATCTACAGGACGTTAGCAAATGGATACTCCCGAAAATTGCTAATGTTTCTTTGAAAGAATTGAGTCAGGAAAGAATATCAGTAAAGCCAATAAGACTACCGGAAGTCAAAATGGCGACATCGGCAACTAACCAAACACGGTCTTTAACAATTCAAGCATCTAGTGACACCTGAAACTAACGCCTCTCCAGAAAATCAACGAGGAATCTTCATATGCAACCCAATATCCTCTTATACAATATATAAAAGTAAAAATATAAACTTTCGGTTGCGGCCATATCAAGTGGAAAATACTGTTTCCCGTCCGATCAACGTTAGTCAAGCCACTTAGAGCCACACTGAGTAATGCAGTGGGAGACCATGTGTGAAATTGTGGTGCTGCAATCTTTTTTTTGAATTCGATCTTTTATCCAAATGATTTTTATTGTTGCGAAAATAAATTTTTGACCTTTAGGTGGTCCGCTTGTATTAGACCCTTTGTTGCAACACGTTGATTTAGTTGATACTTAAGACAAGATATTTATAATTAAGCGCTTCAAGCAAGCTCATAAATCGTCGAATAACACAACATAAAATCATCTTTTCCTGTTCTATCCTTTCCAATCTTTTTGGGAATAAATCTAACATAATTAATACGTATAAGTGGTTCAACAATACGTACAACGATAGAGAAGAAAGTGGCACAGTTCCAAGCTCGATTGAATTTTCTTATACATTATATATACGTAAAACTAAGCGCCGATGGGAGTGAATACGCGAGTAGGTGGTAAAAAATTAGTTAAGAAATGGTAAAAAGTGACTCATCAGTCGAATTAAAGACAAGAATAAATCTGTAAATCTCTTATATTTTCAAATTTCTAATTGGAAATTTGCAGTGTATTTAGAAGCAGTCCAATAAGCTTTTCGAAGATTTGCTAGTTCAAAACTTACATAAAAGTCCAGATAATCAAGAGTTTCCCGTCAAGGCCACACCGCCACACCTCCTCACACAACAACAAGAACACAATACGACAAACAAAGTAAAATATTTTTTTTGAAACATCAGTTGAGTAAGTTTTCAAATTGAGCTACTCTTTTTATCTGGAATCCACAGTTGCTCGAACTCCTCACTCAGCTATCACAAACGCCCTCCATAGTCGCCGCTATTATCGCCGCCATTATCGCTGCCAATATCACCAACCAGAATCAAAATGTGAAAATCCGTAAAGTAATAAATACAAAAAATTCAAATAATTTGCAATATACACCCCCTATCTTATAGCTCTTTAAATTCAATCTTATCTTACCTGCAGTACGTTACCTTCCAATAAATTATCCCATATCTCCCGCCTCGAGTTCCCTCAACAATCTACCCCCAACACCCAATTAACCCCACACAATATGGAAGGACTTTTCTTCAACGTCGATTACGGATTCATCGAAGGTGTTGTTCGTGGCTACAGAAATGGTTTATTGACTGGAAACCAATATGCAAACTTAACCCAATGTGATACTCTTCAAGACTTGAAATTGCAATTGTCTGCCACCGACTACGGGAACTTTTTGGCTTCTTACGGAGGCCCCTTATCGACTTCAGTGATCCAAGACCGTCTTTCCAAAAAAATGTACTCTGAATTCCAATACTTACGTAGTCAAAGCTCAGGCAAACTCACCAAATTCTTGGACTTTGTCTGCTATGGATACATGATTGATAACGTCTCTTTGATGATTACTGGAACTTTACACGACCGTGATTGCGCTGAAATCTTACCCAAATGCCATCCTTTGGGATGGTTTGAGACGTTGCCCACTTTAAGTATCGCTACTGATATTGAGTCGTTATACAACACTGTCTTGATCGATACTCCATTGGCTCCCTTCTTTAAAGATTGTCTTACAGTTGATGATTTGGATGATTTGAATATTGAAATCATTAGAAATAAATTATACAAGAACTACTTGGAATCATTCAAGGAATTCATCGATTCTGAGTTTGACGGGCCAGATTTGGAAATTATGACTCGTTTACTTAACTTTGAAGCTGACAAAAGAGTCATCAACATTGCTCTTAACTCGTTAAACAATCCTGATTTATCTTCAGACGATAAAACGTCCTTGTTCCCTCAATTTGGCCTTTTATATCCAGTTTACCACAAAGACTTGGCACAAGCAGATGACGTTGAACAAATTAAATATATCGTAGAATCAATTGGAGAATATTCAGATTTGTTTTCTGATGGTCACGACACAACCGGCCAATCGAAAAACATTGAAGATTGGTTCTATTTGTTGGAAATGCAATATAACAAAAACGCATTTACACAACAATTCACTTTATCTGCAGTTTGGGCCTGGTTACGTTCTAAAGAGCAAGAGGTTAGAAATATTACTTGGATCGCTGAATGTATTGCTCAAAACCAGAAGAATAGAATCAATAATTACATCTCTGTGTATTGATCAATTACCCAATCAACAAATTCTATAATAATATACATAAGCAAATCATTTAAAATTATTTTAATTGCCTTTCGTTTGTTTGTAAGTTTTTTTTCATATTATACCGCTTCTTTACTTTTCGTTTGTTTACCTGATCATCAAACGGTGTAGCACTAGTAAATGATCTAACAAGCTCTAGTCATCTCCTCTACTTCATACCAAAACACACAACTTTCTATGGCTTAAGACCCTGATCTCTCACAATAAATTCAATCAACCATTAAATGTCAACTAAGATTAATTTCCGGAAATAATTCAAATGTCCCTTTTTGTTGCGTCATCTCAACCTCTGCCTCGTCCCTCTCAAAGTGCTCTAAGTACCCTGTTTGCAGCCTCAACCACATATGTCGCACATTTGGCTGAAATTTTGAATTCTTTGGCTGCAATTGACAAATATGCGCTTCTAACTATTTCTTCAGATGGCCTCTCGTTCTTCTCGGAGCATAATCATATCTTAAATACTCTAGCGAATATCGACGCGTCTTTATTTTCAACATACGAATATGACGCGCGTGATGAAATGCTGTTGGGAATAGATCTTTCGCTTTTAAGCGAACTGTTTGCAGCTGCTTCGTCGGTGGTCCAGCCCAAACTGAAGTCTGCTGCTGGTGGCCCGGCTCCCAACCTTGTAGAATCTGTAGTCTGTTATATTAAATATGAGGGTGAAGGAACGCCATTAATTGTAGAATTCGAAGATCGGTTTATGGTTGAACTGATGGAGTTTTCGACGTTTGGTTTGGGAATAGAGAATCCATATTTGGCTGGTGAAAATCTGAATGGATTAATTATTGATTCATCCAAATTGACATTCGAAGTGATCTTAAAAAGTGACATATTTTTGAACCTTCTAAAAGATTTACATGCTTTAGATACTGAAGACTTGTATATGTATGTGAGTAATGGTGACTCTGAAAGCGGTCTGCTGCTTAGTTTTGTTTCCAAATGCGCTTTGGGGTATCTGAAACTTATCTTTCCAAGCGATAAAACTTCTCTACAAAAAATGGAGCTTTACTCGGAAAATCTTATGCCAATAGAGTCCAGTGCTGTTTCAGTTTTAAATTTTCGTGTGTTCATCCGGATTTTGAAAGCTGTGAAACAATCTATTAAATGTAAAATTATGAAGGACTCCGAGGGCATAATGTCCATCCAATTGCTATGTAAAAATGTTAATTGTGCTGGTTATCCGGGGACAATGATTACCTTTGTCATGTTGGAAAAGGCTACTACTCCAAGTGAAAACTCGGCCAACGAAGTAGCGAGATTATTTGATGATGGTGCCTGTGATTACATTCGAGAATATACTATAGCTGCAAAAGGAACTCGGCTAGATTCTGCCAATGACCCGGCGCCATCTTTGACTTCAGAAGCTCCTTTGGGTATTGAAATGGGTATTTCATATGCATCTTTCAAAAAAAATGGAGGAGATACAAATACAACATTCCCACTTTTTTTCTAGCCCTGCTTCAATCATTTCTAGTCTTCTTTCGATCGCCTGCTGAATATTATGACCTAATAATCTTTTGACCTCACACATTGATGCTTACACATTAACATATGTAATTAATAAATTTTAACAGAATTTGGCACTTGAGAATTTATTTACATGTACGTCACTTTCATGGCCATAGCTAGAGTTTCTTTTAATTTCTCTCTCAAATTGATCCGCTTTACACTGACAACACGTAATACCACAAGCAAAATTGCAAGAACAGCAGCTAAAACGGGAGAATACTTTATTAAGTTTCCACGCATCAAAAGATACATTTTCGTCACTTTTTCTCGGAGCTCAGCAACTGAAGGCATCGTTGAAACTCTATCTTGTGGGATGAACTTTTCATTCGAGCTTGAATCTGACTCTTGTTTAATTTGCTTTAAAGATTTATATTTAAGTGATTTCTCCTCACGTTCTTTTCTCTGGCGCTCTTGCTCTTGTTCCAAAAGCTTCTTTTCATGTTGTTGTCTATCCTTCTTATTCTGTTCCCGTACTTTTTTCTCCTGAATACTAACACTTTCAATTTCTTTAATTCTTAGCAATGCCTTTTGCTTATCGATGGATGGATTAGATTGGGCGATGGCATAGGCCGTCTGCCACTTTTCAGCGCCGGGAAGAACGTTGTATATATACATATCTAGGAACCTCGCCAGATATTTATCTAATTTTGAATTATGGGTAGAAAAATCAATATTTGAATACGCTTCTTCAAATTTATGAAGTACATAATCAGGGTCATTGAATATATCAGTACAAGTATAATACACCAAATATAATTGGTAGAAAAGAATTGAAGGGAATTCTGAAATCGATCCAAAAATCTCATGGATTTTCAGGAAAAGCTCATCTCCTTTTAATTCAGTAATGAGCGTATCTCTTTCCCGTTTAGGTAACATGAAAAGTTGGGAATCTCTAGAAGAGAGCACCAAGGCGAGTTCAGTCAAATATAAAACGACAATCTTTACAAACAACTCTTCGTTCATATACCCTTTTTGGAAAGTTAAGATTGCTTGAGCGCAAGATTTTCTAATTAAAGGGAATGACCGTTGGAACTCTTTATTGATGAACGACTTCATGGCCAATTTATAGTCTGTGGCCAAAATGGTTTCCGGTGTTGAACTTTCCATTTTCAAAGTGAATTAGTGATGAATATCTGGTAAGCTAGTTTTTTGGAAAAGTCTTGATGGTATGGTAAGAGGAGTGTGATATCTTATCTGTGGGGGTAATATTGTGGAGAATGCGACCGAGGATGACTGGCTGCAAAATGAGTTGATTCTAATAATTCTTTTGTTTTTTGAATAGCTTTCTTCATTTTGCGAATCATTATTTATGTTATTTTTTTTTTTACCTGAATCTACAGAAACTAGTTCAATTTCTTCTTTAATAGAATATCGTCCCTTTTTAAATTGTTAAAGATGATCAAAATGTTCACAAAATTTTGCGATATTTACTCGATTCCATCCAAAATCTTCTCTTCGTACGATGGCGGCTGCCATCCCATTCTCCTATAATAAAATGCTCTTGCGTAATAGAATACACCGCCCAGTAAAAGACATCCAGTGCCAACTACTGGGAAACACCAGTACGGAATGGAATTTCCACCCCATGACTGACTTGGTGGAGGTATAAAGGGAAAAAGCGCAAGAAAGATATTGGCCAATAGGAAAACTATGATACATATCCATGGAGCCGTAAAAGTCTTAGTAGGAGGTGCTCCTGGACGAGAGCTGTGCAGTAAAAGCAGATCAAATTCTGTATAACTATGTTCAGAAGCTTGATCTGCGTTGTAGCTATGAATCGACGAGTTTGATGAATTTGGAGAGCTTGCTAAATTAGGTGACGATGGAGAGAGAGGCTCGGTTGGAGTTGAAATGGGCAGTTTTGGAATAACAACGGCCATTACCTCATTGGGTAGAGTTTCACCAACTCTCATTTGTGCAGGGAGATTCCATTGTTCGTCTTCGCTATTCCATTTAAGATAAATGATTCCAATAGTTATAGCGAGATTTATCCAAGTTCCCGGATAAATGTATAAATTCACCACAAATTCGTAAATCTCAGCGCTGGGAGGCCCTACTAAAATAAAGACGGTGATGAACCAGTGGAGAATTAAAGAATGATTAATATCCTCGAAAAAATGTGAGAATGGAAGGTAGTTTTCATGTGCTAATTCTTTGTTGACGTGAGAATGTGCAAATGATACCACCATGACATTCCCCAATGTCAGAAACGAAATTAAAATTGGAAGAAGTCTCGAAGTAATGGACTCTCCAAATACTTTATTAAAGAATATTCCTGCAACCAACACACCGCTAGATAAGAGCTCTTGCTTAGGGATAACAATAAGATAACTCACGACCACCAAAAAGTATAGTATTGTTACCTGAATGACGGAAATAGGTGCTACAAATGTAAGCGCTCTATATGGATCCTCAAGTTCTTGTAAAACGTAATTTACATTTTCCCATCCCTTGAATGAGTAGACCACCTCTAGTAATGCAACAGACACAGAATACAGACTACTATCATTGAACTCTAGAGGGTTTATAGTTACCTCGTTAGGAGACAAGGTAGGAATGGTTATGAGCCCAATTCCTACGAAAAATCCAATTGCAATAATTAGACACAATATAAAGATTTTAAACATCCCCAAGAAATTAAAAAGCGCCGTCCCCTGATTGGGCCTTTTAATGTGTAGCCACGTGCACAATGAAATACATGCAACACCTATTAATTTAGCTGGCCAGTCATTTTGACTTGTTTGATCGCCTGAAATTGCAAACCATAAGTATTTTCCAAATGCAAATGAATTGCCTGAACTAAACCCTAGAAAGACAATTGTAAACGCATACATGCATCCACTCAAACCCTTTGGATTTCTGAATACGCGAAGTAAATAGTTTTTCTCGCCGCCATTCTTGAATGGTAATTTCAATGCATACTCGAGGTAAATTAGGAGCCCAGACAAGGTGATGATGGCTCCCAACACCCATAATCCAAGAAACAATTTCACGTTTCCATTGCAATATTTAAAAATTATTGAAGGCGTGCTGAAAAGACCCGTGCCTATCATTTTGTTGGTGATCAAGGAGATGCATGAAAGGGTCCCAAGCTTCTTGAAGCGTTTTTTGGCGCTTGGCGAGAGTTTCGCGTATGCCTGTGATTCAGTTGAAATCACGGGGATTAAGGTTGGCATTGAAAAAGCTTTCTTTGGTTTTAGTGACAATGAGCACAGGGAAGTTTATGGTGATTGTGGCTTCAGATCAATCAAGGCCTGTTACGTCCGTTAGATAATAATTCTTATCAGTCACGTGATGTGTGGCATTTTTAATAGCAAAAATAGTTTTGTATTTAATTGCGGGATCAAAAAATGTGGCTAGATACAGCCTATTGTTTATTTATTAGCATTTTAATTCAGATATAGTCTCAATAACCTGTAACTTATTTCATGCTCGTAATAGTTGACTCATGCATAATCTGAAACAATGGTATATGCAGTGCCAAGGAACATACCCATCTAGAAGCGAAACAGATCATTTATGAGAGATTATGTATAAAATTTTGTTCAATAAAGAGAAAAAAACATCTAATTTATACAGGTTTCACTCTTAGTAATTAAAGTGCGATAGATTCGTCATGAATGAACGAAATTGAAGTACACCCAGAGGACAATAAGCAAGAAAACACGAAGAAAACTTTGGATATCAGTAACTAGCGATATGTATTCCTATTAGTGCCTCTTAAAAAGTCCTACTTTGTTTGGACATATTAATACCACAACCGTATATAATAAAATCCTCTCGGTGGCCAAGCTGGCTAAGGCGCGAGACTGTAATGTATTGTAATCTTGAGATCGGGTGTTCGACTCACCCCCGGGAGATTTTTTTTTAATTTTGTACAACCTTGTATTTTTAAACTTTTCCTATTCCCCTAAATTTTCTTTGTTCTATATCTATAGTGCAATTGGTCTGAGATAGCTTGAGCATGTCTATTGACTCAAAGCCAACGAGTCCTTCAATAGGGATTCCAAGTATAAATCTGTAGATTGACCATCAGCTGGCTCTAATTCATTAACTGCACTTGCCAACATCGCTAAGTATTCTATATTTCGCCCACTTGGTCCCTTACTTGCACTAATAACCTTTGCAGTAACACCCAAATCTTCCGGGCCGACGAATGACTCATTATGAATTGTCCCAATGTAAACGGTTGACTCAATTGTCAATCTTCCTTTCAGGTCTCTTGGGATTCGAGAAAGTACATCTGTGGCTATAGCGCAGTCCACTCCGTTTCCTTCAGCGCCGTCCATAACATCATCTACAGGTACACTGTGTACATTAAAATGCACCAAATGAGTGGAGTACCCATCTTGCTCCCTAACATCTAAATAATCCTTTACCTTGTTGACGTTTTTTGGCTCAATATAGTAAGCCACACCCCAAATCGTCAAGTCTTCTTCAGTCAACAGGCTGAGGGCAATGTTTTTATTGGCCAATTCAAATTCAATTACATGCTTGTGAAATGACTCATTCTCTACAATGTCACTTAATGGAATCAATGTTGCAACTCGTCCTGGAGCCTGAGGAGTTCCTCTATGATCGGAAGATGATTGCCAAAAGCGACGGATGTACCCATTTATAGTGCCTGTTACTTTGAAGGCATATAGAGGAGGTGGTTTGAAAATGAGGGATCCATAGCCAATGATCCAAATTCCAGATTGAGTCATGTCAATGAGTGGTTGTGAAATTCTAAAACCAAACACAATCAAGTATATGTTTGTATGCAGTCTGTCTATCTTGAGTCAGGGAGATGGAATTGAGGGTGTGCTTCAGCGAGCATTTATCTAAAGCCCTCTATTCAAATGGGAGCATTGGTCTCTGAATGTATAAAATAGGTATACTTCAAGTAAAAAGTAGACCTCTATTGTGTAAAGAGTTTAAATTTTGAAAAAAAGATTATCTTTTTAAGTATTGGGAGCCATAGCCCCATTGAGAGACAATTATTCCTGTAGATAAGAAAAACAACAAGAGCTATCTGCAGTCTCGGTCATCACAAGCGGAAAGGCTTCGATATAAAGAGCATCTATTTCCCAATTGAAAACCAAAATTTATATACTAAGAAAGAAACACAAGCCATTCTAATGCAATTTTCAGGAGCCCAACCTTCAAGATTTGTGAAAGTTTACGCTAACTATAACTTCTACAAAGTAATGAGATAAGAGTCTTATCTGCAGTACCTCCCTAGGAATTGTATTATATTTGTTAAACTACCTTGAAACTGATTAGTTACCACAAGCTCTTCGATCGTCAACCAGTGACCTTACCGGAACAATGTGGGAACAGCTCGAGGTATGTTTTGATAACAAACGAGGAAGAAGATCCATTCAAGGAAATCCAGCCTTAGGGCTCACGAGCTACTGCAACTCATACATTAGCACATCACATCATCTTCCCGTTTAAAAGTCACACAAATCTGAAACACAAATAGTATACTAACCACAGATCGAACTGTCACATATTGCATATGCCTGTATAGGAATCTTTTGTACCCTCTTTTCTCTTGCATCTTTATTTGTAAAAGAGAAACTATACATTGGTGAAGCCACCGTAGCTACCATCACGGGACTTATCTTGGGCCCACATTGTCTTGATTGGATAAATCCGCTTGCATGGGGAAACGCAGACCATATTACACTTGAGATTTGTAGAATTGTTCTTTGTATACAAATTGTTGCAGTTGCCGTCGAATTGCCAAGGAAGTATATGAAGAAGCATTGGGTCTCGGTGGCTATACTTTTACTACCGGTTATGACATGTGGATGGCTAGTTGTTGGATTATTTATATGGATTTTAATTCCAAACTTCAACTTTCTGTCGGCTCTTTTGGTTTCTGCTTGTGTCACTGCAACTGACCCTGTTTTAGCCGCTGCTGTCGTTGGTAAAGGTAAATTTGCTGAAAGAGTCCCGGGACATTTGAGAAATTTACTTACTGCTGAATCTGGTTGTAATGACGGAATGGCCTTCCCCTTCATTTTCTTGTCTCTATACTTGATTATATATGATGGTCACCCAGGTGAAATCATCAAGCATTGGTTCACTTTGACAATTTTATGGGAATGTTTCTTTGGAGTCATACTTGGTGTTACTCTAGGGTATTTGCTTCGTAAAGCATTGTTCTATGCAGAAAAATGGAACTTGATTGATCGTGAGTCGTTCTTGGCTCTTTTCGTATTTTTGGCCCTCACTTGTGCTGGTGTAGGGTCAATGCTTGGTGTAGATGATTTATTAGTATCGTTTGCAGCCGGTACCGCATTCGGATGGAACGGTGATTTTGCTAAGAAAACCGAAGAATCTCATGTTTCCACTGTCATTGATCTTCTTCTCAATTTGACGTTTTTCGTGTACTTTGGATCAATTGTTCCTTGGCCCTTGTTCAACGATGCCTCAATTGGTCTTAATGTATGGAGACTCGTAATTTTAGCCGTGGTGATCATCTTTTTGAGAAGAATTCCTGCTGTTTTGGCGCTAAAACCATTCACTCCAGACATCAAGACTTGGCGTGAAGCTCTCTTCTGTGGTCATTTCGGCCCAATTGGGGTCGGTGCAATTTTTGCGGCCATTCTAGCACGTAAAGAATTGGAAGCTCATTTCACTACAGAAGAAACGCCATTGGCTCATTTGCCGGACTCCTCTTTTCCCCATTACCAATTAATCGCAGCCATTTGGCCAATGGTATGTTTTGTAGTCGTCACCTCCATCATTGTTCACGGATCATCTGTGGCTGTTTTGGCGCTTGGGCGTCGTTTAAACAGAATGGCGCTTACCATGTCTTTGACAGCTACAACCACTCACGACCAAGGCGGACCCTCTTGGATGTCCCGTTTACAAAAATTGGAACATGCATCAACATCATTTTCCTTACATAGAATCGATACCAATTACACAAAAGAAGATGGTCTGCCGCCTGAACTTCCACGTACAAATACCATTGAAACATCTGGTGTTAAAGTGAGGCCAGCGGGTGGCGCTAGACGCAAGCGGGCTAAAAGAAAGCTGGGGAAAACCCCAAGAGGTCGTGCGGAAGAGACACTTTCTCTTAATCCAACTGTCGAAAGACAAAGACCGGCTGCCGAGTTTCTTCAACTTGGAAGAGCCAATTCCATTGATCCAATTAAAAAAGATGATCAATCGACTACAGAGACGTCTTCACCTGAGCATCCAATTACGAAAGCAGGCGTAGAAATTTCTGAAAAAGGAAGAAGATATTCGACTGGATCAATTCAATCTGGTGACTCAATTAGGAGTGAAAAGTCGATTGTTTCAGATGCTCCAACTGCAGGATCAATTAGTGATTCCAAAAAGGCAGAGCTTATTCAAAATGCAACTACGATCTATGAAGAAGGACTGAAAGTAATTTTGGAAGATGCACAAGGAGAAGTCATCAAAGTCATTAAAACCAATCATGATGACGAGGAGAGTCTTGAAGGAGACGATGAAGACCGCCTTCTGAGCCAAGATAAACTGGATATTAGTATTCACTCAATGTCATCATTACGTCAACATATGTCAAATTACTCTGTTGTCTCTGAAAAGAATGGAGAAGAAGAGTCGATGACGTCTGAACGTGTGACAGGATCGCGCAAGACCTTAATTAAGAAGGGCTCGAAAGGAAAAGGGAAAAGATATTATGCACACCAAGTTGATGATATTCTTATGGTTGAGAATGAGGATGGTGATATTGTTCGTAGATATAGATTGAACCGTCATAAAACGCAAGGTAAGCCTAGATCCGGGCTGATTGTTCAGAAGGCGTTATCAATGGTGGGTATTAAGAGCAAGGAGTCTTCTGGTACCGCCACTGCTGGTGTTAGCGGCGCTGGAGGTTCTGGGGTTGGTGGAGGTGTTGGTAATGGTAGTGGAAATCAAACGCCAATCCCCGAAAATCTGGGAGTTTATGCAGAATCGATCTTGCTGGGAAAGACCGACTCGAAAATGACGAAAAAGGTGAATGCTCTTCTCAATCCGAACCAAGTGCAAACGCCCGCTGATACCTCCATGGAAACTAGTTCGTCAGATAATGAGAAGGAAGAGACAGAAGTTGAAAGAAGACGTCGGTTGGCTGCATTGGGACGTATTGATGCAAGAAGAGATGCCGCCGATGAAGAATAGAATTTTAATAAAAGTAATTGATCGTGTGTTTGTGTTATGAATTGAAGAATTCCCTAGCAGACATCAAGAACCTGAAATTGTCATTAAGAACTTCTTAATAAAACAAGTACATTCGAAACTTTTATTTCTCGATTAGGTGGTCATTTTAAACACTATTAAGGATATTTATTGCATCTAGCTTTTTTGAACCTTCCCTATTTACTTTTCCAATTAAATACTTTTCCATTTTGAAGATGTTTCCAATTATGCATTGACAAAAAGAGCCAATGCAGACTTGATGGCGTCAACACCCTTTAACAAGTCCTCCTCAGAGATTACCAAAGGTGGAGCCAATCTAATGATGTTGTCATGAGTTGGTTTAGCCAAAACACCTTGGTCCTTCATCAACAAACAAAGATCCCAGGCGCTGCCCTTTGTCTTGGAGTCGTCAATGACAATAGCACACAACAAACCCTTACCTCTGACTTCAGTGATGACACCGTTAGATTCGGCCAGCAATTCTTGCAACTTAGAACGCAAAAGTTGACCCAAAGATTCGGCTCTGGCGGCCAAGTTCTCATCCTTAACAACGTCCAAAGCAGCCATGGCAACTGCACATGCCAATGGGTTACCACCATAAGTAGAACCATGAGAACCAGCAGGTAAAGTCAACATAATCTCTTTAGAAGACAAGACTGCAGAAACTGGGTAAACACCGCCGGAAATGGCCTTACCCAAAAGAACGATGTCGGGTCTAACATTCTCGTAGTGCTCGTAACACAACATCTTACCAGTTCTGGCAATACCGGTTTGAATCTCGTCACAAATCAACAAGACATTGTGCTTCTTACAGAGCTCTTGAACTTTAGTGAAGTAACCCTCTGGTGGGACGACAATTCCTGCTTCACCTTGGATTGGTTCCAATAAGAGAGCAGCAATCTTGTCACCGGCGTTGGCAAAAGCTTTTTCAACATCTTCAATGACACCGTATCTCAACAAGGTTCCCTTTGGCTCGCCAGGAATTTGAGGACCAACACCGTTCAAGTAAGGACCGAAGTCAGTAGTGGCATCTGGGTCAGTAGACATGGAAATGACACCCAAGGTTCTACCATGGAAATTGTTGACGGCGGATAAAATAATTGCCTCGTCTTCCTTGATTCCCTTCTTAACGTAACCCCATTTTCTGGCCAATTTAAGACCAGTCTCGACGGCCTCAGCGCCGGTGTTCATTGGCAAAACCAGCTCGTAACCAAAGTATTCAGTGACGTATTTAGCATATTGACCGAAAACGTCAGAAGAAAAAGCTCTAGAACACAAAGTCAATTTTTGAGCCTGTTCAATTAATGCACCAACGATTTTTGGGTGACAATGGCCTTGGTTAACTGCAGAATAAGCAGACAAAAAGTCCAAATATTCTTTTCCTTCAGGGTCCCAAACATGGGCACCTTGAGCTTTATGGAAAACCACAGGCAATGGGTGGTAGTTGTGAGCCGAGTAATCGTGCTCGTATTGAGTAGCAGTAGCGGAAGAAATCGACATTATCTATGTAAGTTATATATATCAAATTAGTATTTTAATTCTATGTTCAATTGAAGAAACAGAGGGGTGGAGAGGAGGGGGTATTTATAATTTTTTAAACCGTGGGGCCGGTCGGGGTTTGTCGGGGTTCGTCGGGGGGTTGGTCGCTACTGCTTGCCTATAGGGTTCTGCACGGTGTGGCTTGCCTATAGCTGAAACAGCGTGAGTGGCCACTGGTGCGGATAAGGAAGGCATAAGAAGGTTAGAGCGAAAGGAAAATGCCGCGACAAGTGTCCATTTGCTATTAAAACTAGATAAGTTTTTGAAAATGTTTTTCAAGGAGTTTGAATTTTCATGTGGGTTTGTTTTTTGTTTTTATTTGTTTTCTGTATCTGGTAGAATTATTTGTTTTATTTCTTGATACATTGTTTGTATGGTGTATTAGACTAATTAGGAGTGGCTGCAAATTGATACTAAAGGAAGTTAAACTTAAGTTCGGGCGATTATATTACATTTTTGTGGTTTATGCTTTTTATCCTTCCAACGGGTTCAAATCCCTTGAGAAGACTTCTTATAATTACAGTATCTCTAGACCTACGGGTTTGAATTCTCTGAAAACTAATACGACTTGTAACCTCACTAGTCGAGCAAATTATGATATGACAGCTCTATGGCAGTTTTGATATCTGAAGGACACCTTTGGTCATGACGAGCCATGAATCAAGACCTATTTTGGTATTTTGCAAAATGTCATATAGCCTTTCCCTAACATACAATTGATAATTGTTGAATAGTCTCAACTTTCATTCAATTTACATCGGTATCTTGTGTCACTTGATGAATTTAATGACCTCAGCTCACGACATGTTTGCTGCAAACTGAATCATTATCAGACAATGCCTGAACTCAAAAAGAGATACTAAATCAAAATTCAGTTGCTTTGAAAAGAAAATGTTTTTCGGAAATCATCTATGTTAAAAAAAAGATTTGCCCTTTCGTTCGTTAGATGCAAATCATAACAGAGTGAACTAAGATCGTGGATAAGGACCCTTTTTAGATGAAATAGATGTAGCTACTTAGCGTTTAACCAGGTTTTTTTTAGTTTTCGACCTTGCTCCAATCATTGTATTCAAATCTACCGACCACAAAAAGATTCAATGGGTGCATCTAAGACTCTCGATTAATCACGACTCTATAGCCTTTGCGGATGCTGCTGGAAGTCCGCTATCAGAGCAAATATCAGGTTTTTCAGTAAGTGAGAAAAGAAGTATTTCCCAACAATCTAAGATTTGACAAGGTATAGCCGGGATAAGTGCTCTCAAAACCATATTGTCGGCGCCATCTCAAAAGAAAGAGTTTTGCACTCATAGTCTACTGTCATTCGACTAAGATTCGGTTCTCAATATATTTATAACTCAAAACAAGATTTAACTGAACATCCAATCTATAAAAAGTATTTAGATTACTTCAATGAAACCAAGCACACGAACAAATTGAAGCAGTTCAACAAAGTGTACAATTATTTCTTATGGTATCCTTTTGACTACCTCAGAAACTAAAATAGTTTTTTTTTTTGAACTCTATGAATTTTCTGCCTCAAAATAATTTTTCACATTTTATTAAGGCGCCCTTACAATTGTAAAATTCATGAAGGTTCCGTCAGATTTCAGAAAAATTGTAAAGCCAAGATATACTGTAAAAAAAGACTGGCAATATCTCAAACTCAATAGAAATCGGAAATTCCCACCTTTTGTTTACTTTCTTGTAGCCGCATTGTTTACATAAACATTGCTTTAATTACATTTATTAGCCCATCCTGGCTCTTCTGCACATAAAAGCTAAGTGCTCTGTCTCCTCTTCAAGGTCATTTCCCAAAAAACCACTCTCTCATCACCAGATCAATCGACAAATTTGATTAAAAGGAATTAGAAATCTCGTTGGAACATCTTTTTAAATCAAAAAATACTTTTCTCTCAGGCAGTTCAGTCCCAAACGTCAACTTATCAGGACCTAATTCGGTGCCTATTCTTTACCCTTCCTCTTGTCAACCTTTTGATACAAACCTCGGGATTTTTTTCCAACAACGATAAAGATTTCCTTCTCGCTTGATTCTGCTACCCATTTTTACTCAGTTTTGATATTGAATTTTGCTACTTAAATCTATCACCTTGCAATACCTTCCTCTTCTGGCAAATTACCTTTTCAACATAACTAAAATGGAACACTCCGCTAAAAGGCAAATGAACCAGGCTTCACAGCCTCAACAATACCAAAACCCAGACATCGCCTCTTTAAGTACTTTAGGAATGAGAATCCGTAAAGCTGTAGCTGATGGTTACGCTCTGAGTGAAAGCTCACATTTATCATATGATCCACAATTTTTCACTCGTCCTAAACCATCTGAGTCGGCAAATAGAATGTCGTTCGAAAGAGTAAATCTACCCAATGGAATGGATGCACCACCTGCATTGTGTAATGTAGGATCAACATTTCAATCCGGACTGAATGTTTCCGAATGGGGCAGTTCTTCCTCGATGAACATGTCAACATTACCTTACTCGTCAGGAACGAAAAGAAGATTCGATGACAGCGCCGAGATTTTGGGCAAGTTCAATATGCAACCACCTGCAGTGGTTAACTTTCCTTCTTATGAAGAATTCAGTGCCGTTAATGGACAACTCAGTTTCAATGAGGATTTCTAGGGCAGGCTCTAGATATGCTATGTTTTCAGTAGTTCTACCTAAGAACCTAGTTCGATTTAGTTAACAGAGAAATTACAATAAAGAAATCAGAAAAAGTTTTAAAATTAACAAGCAATGAAAGAAGATTAATTTCATTATTCTTTAATGTATTAATTAGACAATAATTTAGTTTATTTTGTATTTTGAATCTCATTTGTTCTTTTAATAATCTCGTAATTATGGTCTATGTGTCGAACCTGTCCACGAGACCTGTCAATATGTCTTAGAACAAGGCTACATAACACCATTTCCCCCAACCAATTCAAACACAAACACGAAAAAACTACACAGCTTCAAACGAAGGTATCGAAATAGGACATTCTTGTTTAGGTAACACGTGACTTAATAATACTCAACTGCCCTCTTTATTCAGAGAAGTCTTATATTCACCAAAACAAGACGACAGAGAAAGGAAATGAAATATTTAAATTCAAATTTGAATAATCCCTTTCTAAATCTAACGATTCAACAACGCATTCTTCAAACTTTTCGTTTAGTATGTCCTTTTGCAGCTCTTATCCTTTTAATTGTTCTATTCGCTCTCAAAAGCGACGTTGACTCATGTTACGTCGTTAAATTAAATTGTGGGCATATCGACCTTGCAAAAGGAATATACAAAATTCTAAATGAGTTGTTTTTGCAAGAAATTTTGCAAGCAAATTCAACTGATCTCGATTATTTTTTGGATTCTCATATGCCTCAGTCAATGGTAGAAGTCATGACAAATTTCGCTAGGGGAGAAATTTCTGACTCTCCTCAATACTTCCTTATGGGCTTTCAAAGCTATTGTGCTTACAGATATGATACTGATTATGATGGCGAAAGTGATAACATAAACCTTAACATCACTCAAACTTGCCAGAATTACGCCTTCAATAGTAGGCTAGATTATACGAAAATCTTGCAAAATAATGGCTTTGATTTGGTCGCTACTTACTCTCATCTTTTGGAGGATAATAGCGTATCTACATCGAAATTGGTCAATCTTGTGTCAATGTTTAAAATTGTAAGTATACTTCTATTCGTTCTTCTTCCAATTCTAATAGTCTTGACGTTATACGTATACAGCAACAGAAAAGGAGCACCTAATTTAACCAAAGTCACCAAACTCTCTCATTTGCCGCTCTTCTTATCTGTTGGCGTTTGTGCAGCAATGACATGTTCATTTGCGCTAATCATCCAATTTGTAAAGCATCAAATGACCATTGTTTCAGAAGGATTAGGCAAATTCCTGATTTCCATGTCTTATGGTCCTGTCTTCTTTGGTCTATTCATAGCTACATTCGTTCTTGTTGCTCTTACTATGCTTTTTTGGGTAGTTCCAATGTGGTGTTCGAACCCGCCAGTAATTGACCGCTCAAGTGAAGAAATGATACTTTTGGCCACAAGCCATGACCGTGCTGATAATGTTACACATTTACCACGAACTAAGTTCAGCAATCTTTTGCGTAGAAAATTGCATAAGAGCTCTAGTTCAAATTCAAATTCTGATGAGAATGTATCTAAAAAAGGATCTAGATTGTCACTCATCAATAATTCTGAGAGTGAAAACTTTACTGATATATTTAATTCTTCAAACAAAGATACAAATGAGGAAGAGCTTAAAAAATTGGGTGACCAATTAGCCCACAGACCTCGTGTTCGTAAATCCTACGCAGTGATTCTGGAATCCGGTAGGAACAATAGCGACGATAGTATTGATGAGAAATAGTTATTGAATTGATAATTTTTAGATATTGTAGCGCTTTGGCGATCAAAGTAATCGCTAGACGACAGGTTATTCAGTTTATTATTGAACTTAAATGTGTTTATGTGTGCACTGACCTATAATTACGATTTCTTTCTAATTGCATTTCTTATTTCCATTACTCGTATCTAGCCTAATATCTAAATTATAAATTATCAAAATTATTACCTAAGCGCCGTAAACGAGCTTGAAGGATTTTTCAAAGTCGGCAATGATGTCTTCAATGAACTCAGTTCCGATAGAAAGTCTGATCAAGTCCTTAGAAACACCACTTTGAAGCTTCTCCTCGTCAGACAATTGTTGATGTGTAGTGTAGTATGGAGCAATGACCAAAGTCTTAGAGTCACCGACGTTAGCCAAGTTAGAAGCTATTTCCAAGTTGTCGACAAACTTAGCAGCAGCTTCTTGGAATGGATCAGCAACCTTCTCTTGCAAGTCCTTAACACCGAAACACAAGGCACCACCGAAGTTAGCACCATTGAAGTATTTCTTAGCCAATTCATGAGAAGTGTGAGATGGCAAACCAATGTAAGAGACCCAGTTAACATATGGAGAGTTTTCCAAGTATTGTGCAAGCTTCAAAGCGTTATAAGATTGTCTCTCAACACGCAAGGACAAAGTCTCCAAACCTTGAAGCAAGAGGAAAGCACCAAATGGGTTCAAAGCTGGACCCAAGTCTCTCAACAACTCAATTCTAAGATGTCCAATATAAGCTTGGTTACCCAAGGCCTCATTAATGATCAAGCCATGGTAACCCTCAGAAGGTTCAGAAAATTGAGGGAACTTTTCTGGGTAACTTGCCCAAGGGAAGTTACCGGAGTCAATGATAACACCAGCAATAGTAGTACCGTGACCGCCAATCCACTTAGTAGCAGAGTGTACAACAATGTCAGCGCCAAATTTAATTGGGTTAACAATGAAACCACCAGCGCCAAAGGTATTGTCAACAACCACAGGGATGCCATTGTCATGAGCGATCTTAACAATTTTCTCAAAGTCTGGAACGTTATATTTAGGGTTACCGAGGGACTCGATGTAAATGGCTTTCGTTTTAGAATCGATTAATTTTTCGAAGTCCTTTGGATCATCACCATTAACAAATCTAGTCTCAATTCCCAATCTTTTAAAAGCGACTTTGAATTGATTGTAAGTTCCTCCATATAAGTAAGATGTAGAAACGATGTTATCACCAGCGTGAGCCAAACCTGCAACAGCGAGAAATTGAGCAGCTTGACCGGAAGATACGGCCAAAGCAGCCACACCACCTTCCAAAGCAGCCATTCTTTTTTCAAAAACATCATTGGTTGGGTTCATGATACGGGAGTAAATGTAACCAGGCGTTTCCAAGCCAAACAATTGTGCACCATGCTTAGAGTTGTCGAACACATAAGAAGTGGTAGCATAAATTGGAGGAGCTCTGGCTGAGTGAGGTTTCTCAACGTCTTGACCAGCATGTAACTGGAGAGTATCAAAATGAGAGGGCATTGTGAAATGTATTTAATCAATTGAACTTTTTAAAAGTCTTGAATTTAATAAAGGACAGGAAAGCTGTGGATTGTGGGGGGACAATGGAGGCTTATATACCACCAGGTGGTGTCCAAATGTCGCCCTTTGGCTGCAAATAGTGCAAACACACGTGATGTCGACTCATGGGGAATAACGCTAATAATACTGCAGAATAGATAGGATAGGACTGTATAATGATAAAGAGATATGAGTAACTTCAAACTATTGTTTCATTTTAGCCGATCGTCAATAGATGACAACAAAATAATAATCGAATTCTTGTTTTGCGTGAGTATTTAACTGGAATTGAAGCTGAACATTCTAATGAGTATTCTCTAGCCTACAGCGTCGATCGAAGAAATTAACTATGTTTTTCGATATATTTACGGGAATTACTCGACTACTGAAAAGGAGGTAAAGAAGAAAAGGTTGCATTAAATTGTTTTTTTTCCTTTAATTCAAAACTCGAGATCCTTGGCTTGCTTCTAACAAGTCTGTTCTTCTGTGAACTAATAGACCTACTATATTTCTGTACAATTTTCAAATTTAAACTCGATTTGAATATTTATTTTGGCCTTTTCTTTTTCGAAAAGTTTTTTTTTCTTCTGAAAGGTCTTAAAAATCTAATTTAGGTCTGATTCCAATTGATATGTTTACACTACATCGAAGTAGCGGGTGTCGACTCCAAAAAAAATAAAAAAAATAAAAAAGAGCAAAATTAAATACAAATAAATATTTTAAGAAAGATCACGTTTTTTTTCAAAAAATCTTTTTTCCTAATGTTTGTTCACTTTATATGCTTCCTAGTCTTTACAATTAATGACCTCAACTCAATGTCTTGGAATCACTCAAAAAGGGAAGAGATGCTTGAAAAAAGTATCTGATGGTAAGTATTGTATCTACCATCAATCACAATCGCCAAAAAGTGATAATTCTAACCAACTACCCCTTCTACGAGCGGGACAAAATGGAATCTCAATTAGGAACGATGTAAAACTGAAAAATACAGATCTTACCAACATTAGGGTAAATTCACCTGAGTTTGAACGCAAAGCTGGTTATATTTATGTATATACACTCTCATCTTTTCTTTCGAAGGATGATAAGAAAGGTGGTTGGATTCAAGCACGCAATTTAATAAATCCAACTAGAAATGTAAACAAATGGGTTGATGTGAATATTAAAAAACTGGATCTAATACTTATTAAAGTTGGAATGACAACGAAAACACCAGCGGTACGGATCATGCAATGGCAAATGAAATGTAACCATGAGCTCACATGTTTGTATCCAGAATCCCATTCATTCGGAGGGAACTCATTCCTAGAAGCTTTCAAACGGCTAAAAATAAAATCCAAAAGTTTTGAAAATTATCAAAAATCAACAAATGGGTTTTATGCACCGAAGAACATTGCTGCCGTAGAGAAACAAATACACACACTATTGAAGAAGAAATATGGTCGAGGAGAGATTCAGTGCACGGGATGTATCGAAAGAAATGAAAAGGCTGAGAAACTGGGCTTTTTTGGGAAGTTCTCGTCGAAGAAGTCAGAACTGTCTCTGTTTAATGTACATAATGAATGGTTTCCCATTCCAAAGAGAGATTTACAAAATGTGTTTGAAACCATCGATATGGTATGTAAAACACAAAATTGACTCCGTTGTTTCGAGTTATAATCAAATAGGTGAAAACAGTTATACATCCTTAAAGATTTATAAGATACTTGAGAAGTTCTGTCTATAATTCTTTGTGTATCTCAAATATGATAGATTCCGCCAAGTGCATTCTTTAATTCTTCGTGTTTGCTCCTTTAGGCTATTACAACAGCTATGCTTAGCACCCAGTAACATTCTGACTCAGGTTTTCCGAAAGCCAAGCTGACAGATCCCCTTTACATTTGAAATTTTAAAGAATAAAACATTTCACAAACCAACCTATAATTTTTTTTAATTTCATAATGTAAGCATGTAAATATGGTGAATGTTTACTGTCGTTTTAGTAGCTTCTCTCCCAAGAAACACAAGCCAAATCATCAAAATGCTTCCGATTTCTTTCAATTACTTTAAAATTTAAGATTTTTATTCAAGGACTAAATACTTTTAGGTGTTCATGTAAGTGGATGGGTCAACACCCTCTTCAGGAAATTCGGTGACTTTGACATCGAATCTAGATTGAATTTTCTCCAAAACTTCCTCATCCTCTTTAGAAGAAACAAAAGAAACAGCCAATCCTTTAGTACCGAATCTTCCAGCTCTACCAACTCTGTGCAAGTATTGATCAGCTTCGGCGGGCAAGTCATAGTTAATAGCCAAATTGATACGTTCAATATCAATACCTCTACCGAAAACATCAGTAGAAACACAAATACGCTTGTTGAATTCCTTGAAAGATTTGTATCTTGCAATTCTCTCCTCTTGCTTCAAACCAGAATGGACCGCAATGGATGGGAAGTTACAAGCACACAACAATTTATTCAATTCAACGGCCCTTTGAGTTGATCTAACGAAAATAATGACTTGGTTGAATTCCAATGAATCCAATAAATCAGCCAATTTCTTGTTCTTCTCAGCCTCTTGCAATTTAAGGTAGTATTGTTGCAAACCATGTAAAGTCAATTTAGCCTCATCGTCAACGTAAATTTCCAATGGACTTTGCATAAACTTCTTACAAACGGGACGAATCTCTTGCGATAAGGTAGCGGAAAACATCATAACTTGCTTTTGATGTGGGGTATTTCTGAAAATGTCCTGTACATCTCTTCTCATGTCTAAGGATTCCAAGACTTTATCACACTCGTCAATAACAAAGGATTTGACGTTGTTTAAACGGATTGCCTTTTCATTCACAAGAGCATGCAATCTACCGGGGGTAGCCACAACAATGTGAGGACAAGTTTCCTTGTTTTTCAATTTTTCCAAATCTCTAGCCATTGGAGTACCACCGTAGAAAACGTCAGTTTTAACATCTGGCATGTACTTGGAAAAACGAGCATATTCATTACGAATTTGGTAAGCTAATTCTCTAGTGTGGCAAATTACCAAAGTAGAGATTTCACCTGGAACTGGGTCCAATTGTTGTAAAGTGGACAACACGAAGACGGCGGTCTTACCCAAACCAGACTTGGCTTGACATAAAACATCTGTTCCCAAAATAGATTGTGGAATACAAACTTGTTGAACTAGAATTGTTAGTGATTATAGAAGAAGGGTTAGGTGGGGCAATGAGGAGAATAGGGAGGTAGGGGCATCGAGGACTATTAAAAAAAGAGTGGGATGATAAGGGAAGAATAAGAAAGTGGTGTTTTGGTTTGACGTGAATTTGATTGCAGATAGCCTGCTCACTGCTCCTTTCGTCCATAACAATAGTATGGTGCGTTCCTCAATAGGAGATTTATACAATGACATAGAACCCAACATGAGACCAGTCAAGAAAAGAAAATAAAAACAATTCATTTTTCGTTCTCCTTCTACTGGTTTTATTCTTCCGAATCTTTTTGGTCAATGATATGGTGGTTGTTCACATATGCCAAAGTTAGGTAAAGAACACGGGCGTTGTCAATGTCATCAAAAACAAGAAAATTTGCATAATGAATGAATGGACTGCAATTTAAAAATCATGGTGAATATAGCAATTCATTCGCGTTTTGTTTTCAGAAACCTGCGGTGGTGTTCCAGTGGCTGCCCAGTTTAAAATCTCCTTAGAATAAACGTTCCCAATCCCTCTTGCCTTTTTCGGTAGAGAAATTATACGAACCTTCAGAAGGGTGCTCAAAACCACAGTCTCCAATAGCTCTTAATAACTCTGGCTTCAAGAGGAAATCTCTGAATCCAGTAGCGTGGACACCGACGTAAGAACCCTTTTTGTCGGCCTCTTTAGCTACGTTAGCGTCGTCGGCTGGAACTGACGTGGAAACGGCAATCTCCTCGGAATCGGAGTAATCCAATAATTCTTCTTGGCCTTCGTGAGACATGGTTTTGTAAATGATTTGGCAAGTAAGTTTTGTGAAATTTGCGAGTTCTGGGAGTCTGGTTGAATTAGGCTGGCAATTACATGCAGGTGGTGCACGGGTCCTATATGTGGTGCACGGATGCTTTTTTCCTGTTGCCGCGCCCTCCACCCGCAATGTACTTATACATGTATTCGGTTTTAAGAGAGTTGCCTTTCCTATAAAATTACTTAAGAATACCATTTACTTTCTCACTTCTTATCGTAATACAAAAAAACTGTTATGTTTCCCAGGACTGTCAACCAAATTATTCGTAGAAGCAATCATATCTTACTTAGAGGTTCCCTCTTGCGTCCAATTCAGACTCAGACTAATCCAATCAGCAGAGCTTCCCCAATTGGCTTGAGGTACCAATCGTCTCAAAATGATAGTGAAGAGAAATTGAAAGAGATTGTCCTGAAGCTTCAATCCGATCCGGAAATAGTCCAAATTTTGAAAGATTTTCAAGCGCTTCTTGTTGAAAAAGGGTTTGATCCACTGCGCCCATCCATGATGTCTATGATGCGTTTAATGGCTCAATCAGATGTCAGAGAACAAGCAGGAAAATTGAAGACGAAATTAGATGAGTCAGGGATTGTTCTTTCTCCAGAACATATTAGTCAATTCATGGGATTCATGAAGAAGTGATCGTCAGGCATAAAGTAAAAAATGATAAATCAGAGCCCAACCATGCATATATATATATAGGATCTACATACAATACAATAAAAGTTTAATGAAATTAGAAATTTTTGTATTTCCTACAAAGTAAAGGATTTGTGGTTTTTATTCATTTGTGTGTTTATTGTGGAAATCGATTGAGGTAGTATTGTGTGATCTTTGTTTCAGGTGGTGGTATTATTTCCTATTTAGTCCATGGTCTAGTAATTAATTAAATCAAGTTTACTTAGAGAAAGATGCAGAAATCTCAGCGGCCTCTTCGACAGCACGAGAAATAGCTCCTCTAACTCCACTATCCTCCATCTTCAACAAACCTCCAATAGTAGTTCCTCCTGGAGTACAGACCATACTCTTCAAAACAGCAGGGTGTTCGCCGGTCTCCAAAACCATCTTGGCAGTTCCCTCCATAACCTTGGCAGCTGCAGTTCTGGCAACATCATGTTGAAGACCCATACGAACACCTCCGTCATATAAAGCTTCCATCATAAGCAAGCAGAACGCAGGGCCAGAGCCAACGAGGGCAGTAGCAGCGTCCATGTTTTTCTCTGGGATTTCCATAGCAGTACCAAGAGTTCCTGCAAGTTTCAAAACAAGCTCCTTTTGGTCAGAGTCTGCAGATGGTGCAAATGCAACTGTAGCCATACCGCATCCGTATCTAGCAGGAGTATTAGTCATAATTCTAGCAACATTTGGGGTGAAGATGGTCAATTGACTAATTGTGATACCTGCCAAAAGAGAGAGAAGCAATGGTTTGTGTGCCAAACTGTCCTTGATCTCTTCATAGATGGATTTATAGTGGAAGGGCTTACAACCCAAAATAATGACATCAGCCTCGGAAACAGCTTTGTTTCTGCCTTCAAGTGTGTTCCACACCTTAACAAACTCTTGTGGGTAAGTTTTTGTCAACACAGAAGTGTCGGCGCCGTCATGAACACATAAGTGGATTTTACCAGGGAAAGGCTTAATCTCCGAGTTAAGAATGGCAGAGGTGAATGCAGAGCCCATCACACCAGCACCCATTACTACGAGAGTGAAACCATCTTGAATAGCCATTTTTAATTTTTTTTGTTTTTGTTTGTTTTGGAAAATTATTGGAAGAAGAGGTAATTGTTGGAGTTAGGAAATTTCAAAACGGCGAATGTTGAATTAAGGAGATACGTACTGCATTCGGAACGTCGCTCCTAACTTCCATTTAAGTCTACGGAGAGTTGGGTGGGACATGGAGAAAGTGTAGAGTCCTCCACAAAAATTTGGAATTGAAGAGGAAGATCATCCATCAAAGGCTTTTTTACAAGCTATTATAACATAAACTCTGATTAGCGATATAATTGAAAAATGTATATGTAATGTCAGATTGAAGTAAATCCGTACCTTTTAAAATCGAAAATTCAAAATCTTAGACAAGAGCTAATAGTATTTGATATCAGATTCTTTTGCTGAGAAATGCTAGATTCTCCACAATTATTGGTCACCTCCTTCGACGTGGACATGTGTAAGATACTCCAAAGTCTTACCGACCGCTGAAATATGCCAGGGAACAAAACTCCGAAGTTCTGTGTATCCCGGTTCTTTTGGAGCTCCACGACCAAAATTGTCTCGATCACAAGTTCCAATGATTTCATTCAAGACAATGAGTTTCTTATAATGATTCAATAATGTCTTCATTAGTGACTTGAGATTCCAATATGCCAGACAACTCAATAATGTCACCTCAAATACCATGTATTTTTGCATTGTCTCTTCCGACTCACTGAAAGTTTCCTTAATTAAGTATCCGATCAGCATTCCTAATCGGGTAGGTGAGTTAAATGATGGAAGGGCTACTTTCGGTAGAATAGCCAAGATATCATAAAACGGCGGTCTCACCGTGTATTCCGAATCTCCAGAGCCTGAAGGATTGGCAGAATCCATAGGCGAAAGAAAACTTCCTGGTGTATTCATAAATTGACTAGGCGATTGAGATACATTGGCATTCACAGGTGATGTGAAGCTTAAACCATTAGGAGACGTATTTGAGCCTTCAAAAGACTTGATAAATTCTGTATTGGCTTCATCTGCAATTTTATCATTTGAATGATTATTTTCTTCAAGTTTTGAAGCGCCCAGAATAACCATGTTGGTATCCAGGTCTGGTGGATTCAGATCGCCATCAAAAGCTGGCGTGGCTGACGTTTTCGCTTGAAATAGGATCTTTGGGAGACGGTTAGTTGAAAGAACAACAAGCGCAATTTCTTTATCTTTCGTTGTCAATCGTTTCCAATGAACAAGCTCGTCGTCAGGAATAATGCTACTAATTCGAGTAAGCACTAAGTATTTTTTCTTGCCAGAAGAGAAAGTTCGTTGGAGTGCATCTTCGTTAAGTTTTGAAAATAACATGTTTGAAATTGACCAAATGTCATTGATGATCGAGCCCAAATTATGAGCCTCTTGATTTCTTTGTTCACTCACTTTGGCTTGACAATACCATGATTTCACATATGTGACTACTCCATAAGGATCAGACCAAGCAGCCAGAATCCATTCTTTATCTACGGATCTCTCATATGCTACATGCAAGAATGTATCATCATAAAATGCGGAAGTTGAACCTTCTCGGTTGATTTTGTTAAGCACTTTGAAGTGTAATGCAGCGGGGGGCTCTTTTACTAAATTAGTATAGAGCAGACTTGACAAACACAAAGATTTGTTAGTGTGAGTGGCCAAATTTGACGAGTTTGCTGGACATTTGTTGTATAGAATCATTGAAAGTTTTGAAAGCTTTAAGTCGGAAAGAAGCTTCATTCTACACTGATTCCCGACTTTCCTAACCAAGAATTCACTTGGAATGATGTGTGAAAAGACTTCCACAAGTGAAAGTTGATGGTTATTTAAATGCAATTGGAAGTTTCTGCATATCTTAGCGATCTGTGAAACGTGATGAATACTTCTGTCATAGCTAACAAAGAGTAACAAAAGTGGTCTATCAAACTCGAATCGATTCCATTTGTTGATAAGGTCCATCTTGATCACTTCTGCGAGATCTTTAAGTCTACGATTTATCTTTTTATAGTAATCTACATACGCTTGGTGTCCTGGTTGCTTTTCTAATACCATCAACCCATTGTTGATCCCTTCTAAATCTTGTCTGCTTTCTGGAGTGGGCAAATGTAATTTCTTAATTGTTCCCAAATGGTTATTACGAAAATTTTGTCTCAAGGTTTCGAGGAAAGTTGGGTTCTGCGATTCAAAAATTCGCCCATTGTTGAGTTGAACATTATTTTCAGTTATAAGGAGAACTTGGAATTTCTTGTCGCCATTTATAGGACAGAAGTCAAGATATTTCCAAAACTGAGTGCCCGTGAAATCCAAGTTAACTACAACCTTATCTTGTTTAAGAACTTTCGTCTTTACATCGTTCAAAACAAATACAGACTCTTCATCCAAAGCGTCGGAAGGGGTGTGATTACTGACTTCCTCTAGTAGCTCACAGTAAAGCTCGAAATTTTTTTGGTTGACCGTTGTTTCCGGCAAGAGTGTGTCCCAGTAGATCTCTTCGGGACCCTTCTTCAGCGCCGACGAATCTAAAAGACTTCCATCAACAATATCGTCCAAAAATGATAGCTGATTTTTAGTTTCTTCACTTTCATCACAAGGACTATTTGAACTACTATTTTGGTCTCCCCTAACCAATTCGGCTAAATCTATACGGTAATTGAGTGGGAACACAGACGAAATCACCCTGTGACTGTCTTCTGAAATGGATCCATCAGTTGCAGCTTCGATGACATCTTCAATTACCCCATTAGGAAGGTTCAAGGTCAAATGTTCATTGAATGAGAACGAACCACAGTCGAAAGAAAGGTTGGGCGTCAAACTACTTAAATACTCATCAATATTGGCGCCATTGACAGATAATCCACTATCTCGATTTTGAAAATCATCATCCTCTTCTTCATCTACATCTATGGCAAACCCTGAGCTTGATGACGATGGATCCCAATCGGCAGGAGTTTCTCTAATTAAGAAATTACTAGGGATACTGAAAACGTTGATACTCCTATGAATCAATGGAAGACAACTTGTTGTTTCGGAATCATCGGCGGCAGTTTCTTCGGTTTTAATCGTTGTTGCTTTTTCCTGATTGGTATCTGGTGATGTTTGTGTGGAAACGTCATCGATTTCGATCACGGATGGTTCTTCAATTTCGTGTGAGTCCATTTTCTTTAATGGAAGACGGGAATTCGGAGAAACGGAATTGGCAACTCCAGAAGTTTGATCTTGTGGGGATTCACCTTCTTCGAGAAAAAGTTTCCGATTGGCAATTGAGAATGAAGTTATCGCAACAGAAGCACTTCGAGGCGCCAATGCATTTGATTCCAAAACTTTGCTACCATCGCTCAAACCTGCATTGACGGTAGATGCCGCTTTCGGGTATTCAGCACCGCCATGAACGTTGAGTTTCAACGGACTATCATTTGCCTCAGGAAATTCCTCGTCAATATCACTAACCTCGTCATCATCGTCTTCCTCCATTGGGCTATTGTCGTCTATTCTCTCGATGTACTCCTCTTGGGAGACCAGTTGAGCAAATTTCTCATCATTGGCCCAATGAGAGTGATCTGTAGCCATTTGATCATCTTCATCTTTAAAAGCAAGGGTATTACCGGCAGAATCAGCGCCGGAGCCGGAGCCGGACTTTTCCTCGTAAATATCCTCGGTGTAACCAGTTTCTGTACCACCGCTACCACCGCCGCCACCTTGTAGATCAACGCTAGTGTCGTTTGTTCGAGATATTGCAAATGTAATGTCATCTCCAGACTTCAAAATACTAGATTTTCGGTCGGCAGATGTGGCTAAAATCCTACTTGTTTCACTTTCAGAAGTGTTTCCAGACTCCAATTCTACGTAGAATTTTCCTCCTTTTCCATATTTGGTATCTAGCTTGTTCTTGATTTTCGGGTTGAATATGATTGGAGAAAACATATACCTATGGTTAGCGTCCCCGTTGTCATCCTTAGAGGCTGGGGGATTCTTGAATTGAGAAGCAGCAGCTACTTTTGCCACTTTTTGTAATTTGAATGGGTTTTTTTGAATCTCTGCCGTTGCCAGGTTAATACTTGTATGTGGAAGGATTGGGGTAGGTGCCAAAGGTGGTGGTGCACCTGGATCCTCGTACGAGGGAGGACCGTCGATATCACCAACTTGAGATATCATTTCGTCTCTGGGAATGTCTATTATGGTGGATTTCTCGGGAGTTTGACTCAAATTTGATGCAAAGTCAAATGGAAGGTTTTTATGGGTGATGTCAGAAAGCGCTTTAGCCTGGACATTTGAGATTTTTTCCTGTGCGGATTCAGATGTCTCAAATTTATCTTTTGATTTACTCTCATCTAAATCTCCACTTGGATTAGCTCTGGCTTTTGTTGTCGGTGAAGTTTCTTCAAGTATCGGTTGACTTGGCTTTTCCAGATCTGAAGCATCACCAAAGAGGTCATCGTCGTCGTCATCATCATCATTTTCGGCACCGTCATTTTTACCATTTATTTTGTTATGATTAGCCGGATTCACGTCTTGACTTTGTGGTTTTTTGAAATCCTCTTCATTTGCTCCATCAGACATAATTTCGGTAAATGACGGGTACAGTTCAGGGCCGGGCATGTTAAGGCCGGGTTTCTTACTGTCAATGCCGATGTTTGTTTGATGTGGAGATGACATCTGTTCTTCCAATTTGGTCATTGTAATTGAGGCTCCAAAATCTGTCAGTGGAGGCTTTGGAGTTACGGAGTTTACCGTTCCTACGCTATTTGAAAGGTTCAGCGGACTGGCCTTTTGTTTTGCTTCTTCATTGCTCATGAGCGCAAATTGAAGGAAGTCAAAAATTAAGGCAGTAGGATCAACACAAGATGTAATCGGTTTTGACAGCGGCAGCAGCAGTTTCAGCAATTCCAATTGTTGTTGTTGTCTGTGAGTTTTCTCTGCACAACCAAATTGAAGCAAACAAAGTTTCCATGGCCATATGATGACTTTTTTGTTTAGTACGTTATGTATAAATCTAGAGATTTTAGAAGTTTGATTGTTCAAATGTTGCAAATTTGGTAATAGTCTCACCCACAAAATCGGATCTTCCGGTGAAAGTTTAATTCCCGTTGCAAGTTCGAGTAAACGCGCTAGCATCTCGCTGCTTTTTGGCGGCGTATATGTGAAATTTGATAGAACATTCGTAGAGTCATATAAGTGACACCTTAAACCAGAGGGAATCACATACACCACGAAATCAAACTTGAAATCCACGAAATTTTTTTCAAGGTTTAAAATTTGTGAATGGAATAAAATAAGTGAATTTCGCTGTGTTAGTGACACTATGAGGTCACCATTCGTTAGAAGAATAGGATCAACTTGGGTAACACGGTGTTGAAACTTAGATTGATTTATTTTTCCAACAACACAGTTCCCAAAAATCACCATTTCTCCTTGTAGTGACAAATTATACATTAATGACTTTTTCACCGCTTTTAGGAATGATAGACTGGCGAAGGGTAAAAACTCATCATTTTTCGACTCATCTTTACCTTGAGAATCAGATCTAGATGAACTCCTAGATGTTCTGACCGGATTGGCCAATTTACTTGCAAGAACGGACTTCTGGTGCTTAAATACAAGTTCTGAATGTTCCGTATCAAGTCGATCTTGAGGATATTCCAGCTTGAATGAGTGTTCCAGAGCGTCTGCATCCCAATGGCTTAAATTAAAATGATAAAGGTACTTGTTATAGTAAGTTATTAGAATTCTTGGGTGTTTAGCTCGTATTTCCACTTCTAATTCTAAAACTCGTGCATCTGAGACCGTTTCTTGTGCTGCATAGATTGAATAAGATACCAGGTGAATATGTGCGATTTTATAATAATGTGTCTGGATTTTTAAAGAAAGCCGAGGATCATTGGTAATTGTACTTTGAGTCATCATTTCTTGGGCCGTTTCTGTGGTAATATAATTTCCAATCGATTCTAATCAGTGCGAATATGGGGTAAATGAAACCAGATGACCGTCGATACAGGGTTCATTTAATATCGCCAAAAAAAAAGATATTTATTTTCCTCGTTTTTCGTTTTCAAAATTTATTGAACAAATGCAGTAGGTTATTAAACGAAGTATTGTTTCATATTTCATGTAAGAGGTGATGAAGAATACTTCTGTATCTCTATATCAACAACCCTCTTTAAATATTAAAAAGAAAATTTTTGAAGTAATATTTGGCAGACAATTTTACAAAGAAATTGCATCTAATATTTTTATTTAAGCAAAATTGTTTACAATGATTAGTGATTTCCTGTATACGATACTGGGTTACTTGATCAAGCATATCATCATTTCAAACCTACCTCCAGGAGCCAAATCTTATTCATAATCATACATAACATGTTCGCAGCCAATCTTCCGAACGTTGAGACTTCTGGTATGTGACTCAAAATTTCTTCGATAATCAATTCAAATCATATCGGTTCATCAGGTTACTAACCATTCAGTTGTTCTAAAAGCTTCAGATCTTGCTGAAAATATTGAGGCTAAAGTCCTTGAATTAGCACAAGATGCAAAGAAAACATACCAATTCGAACGAGAAATGGCTGCATATTTGAAAAAAGAACTAGATCTTTTGTATGGAGCTTCCTGGCATGTGATTGTGGGAAAATCGTTTGGTCTGTACGTTACTCATGAACAAGGATACTTTGCTTATTTTTATATTGACGATTTAGCATTCCTTATATTTAAAAGTCTGTAAAAGATAGTTTGAAGAGTTCTATAATTAATAAATGCCGATTACGACATGAAGGAGGTCTTTTAGATTCTTATTTTTTCATTGATTGTTTTTATTGACCATGAACTGTTTGCATTCCTTTGTTTCTATGAGAGATCAATTTTCTTTGTTTACTTCATGATCTCAATTGTATTTAATGGTATATATCTATAAATTACTGCAATTTCTCAGTTTGACCGCTCAATAATGTAAACACTGGAGCATTCAACTTATCTCTGCCCTTCAAGAAATCCAACTCCATCACAAACATGTATTGTTCAACGAAACCTTTGGCCTTGCCAACCAACTCTCCTGCAGCGCTGGCACTACCACCGGTAGCCAAAATATCATCCACAATAATTACAGAGGCGCCTTCTGGAATGACGCCCTCTTGGATCTCGAAAACATCACTACCATACTCTTTTTGGAAAGATGCAGAAATAATTGGGCCTGGTAACTTTCCTGGCTTTCTAACAGGAATGAAACCAGCATTCAATTCTAAAGCTAAAGCTGGTCCGAAAAGAAAACCACGGCTCTCCAATCCAACAATATAATCAACCTTAACATCCTTCAAGTGCAATTTGAATGCTTCAAGAAGTTTGCGAAACAAGTGAGGCTCAGCGAAGATGGGCAAAAAATCCTCGAACAAGATTCCCTCAGAAGGAAAGTTTGGGAATTTTCTCAAGCTCAGCTTGAGTTCGCTGGCAATCTCCTGGATTCTGTCGGACATGCTATTATTTTTTAGCTAGTTTTCTTAGTTTTTAAGGGAAGAACATGTAAGTGCGCGTGCACACGTTTGTTTAATAAACCCGTACCTCCATGAATTGGCCTGAGCCTGAATTTGCAACCAATTCCTGATATGCTCTGCACATTCAATTCCAATTCGTAACTCGAAATTTTTCAAAAACATATTGAGCTTGAATTCATTGTCTACATTGAAGTTTCTTTGTATCGGTAACGCACATGACGATTTCGTTTTCTTCAACGACTGTCGTAGCAGGTAATGGAATCCAGCCTTTTGCAGCTATCGATTCGCCTTGTGAGAAGTTAAATGGACGAAACTTCCAATTGGTAAGATTGAACTCATCAAATTTTTGTAATATTTGAACGGTTTCGCCTGGTCGAGCAGTACAGCCATATTCCATGACTCGGGAGAGCCTTACCCTCAGACCAAAACCAGGCGTGACACCATACTGAAAAAACAAAATACTAATTAATGGGACTTTTAAAGTTATTCCTGCCGATAAATATAGAGAGTCGGTGCTTGTTATCGACTTCACTCCACCATTCCCGTCAATGGATGAAAGACACGATGTGATCGGTTCTGGAGTGGGCGGAATAAGTGTAGTTTGTCCAGATTTGATTTCTACCCACCCGGGGCTTATAGCTTCAGTAATAGATGGAACTGTAGAGTTAAGAAGCGAGGAATGTAATATTACCGTATTTGAGTCCCAGCATTTTATCAAGGAATTCTCGTCTGGTGATATTGTTTGGGTTGAGAGATTTCGACAGTCCAAAGAGACAATATATAAGCACCAAGTTTTAGTGGCAATCAGTAGGAGTATAATGATTGTCACAAATTTTAGAATCATCTTTATAGGTTTCACTTTTCATGAAGGTGGCCACTGCATTATATATGTGACGTATACTCCGTCAACATCTTTCATGGCTGGCCCTTTGAAGATTTGAATTTCGTAACACGAAGCATACGAAAAAGCCTCAGTGAAGAGGGGAGACTCAAAAACGCATAAAAGTTTATATAACCAAGAGTATTGTCATAATCTAAATCTAAAGAAGATAGAGATCTAGGGATCAATATTTTGATAAGTTTTTACTAACATATTAAAAATCGTTTACACAAGATTTGAAGACAATGTGAAAGATGGTTAAAAATTTCCGAATTCACAATTTCTTTTCTTACAGCTGTAATTTATGTAGAATTATTACACGATCTATAAAATTGAAAACAACGAAAATTAATTTGAATGAGAAGAAACTGAAAAATTTAAGTTATTAATTTTAACTTTTAATCAAAAACTATATAAATTACTACTTCCTCAAAAATGCTTCTCAATTCATCGATTTCCCCCAGATCTCCCACTCTTGAAAAACGGGTGAGGACACGCCTACATGCGAGATGTATAACCCTCAACAAGTTTCAAGAAGTAAACCTTCCAATTCACGGATCTCAAGAGAAATAAACCAATCAGAAACGCGAATTTCTCCTGGCTTCACAATATGTCTGATACAGATTTACACATGAAGTCCGAATCTGATAGGCTGCCTGTTGGCGTGAAGCGTGAGAGAGAAGAAGATGTAGACTCTCATCCTTCAAAGGTCCCCAAGAAGGAAGAAACATCTATGGTTCGTGATCTGAATACAGACGACGCAACTCCTCCCTTCAGTAGTGCACAAGATGCTGAATCTGAAAGTAATGACACAAACACCCAAGGCTCTGGCTCAAAAGGTGATAATGCTGGGGACGAAAATGAAGAAAGAGAAGCAGAAGGAGGTGAAATCGAAGATAGTGAAAATGAAGATGACGATGAAGATGATGAAGAAGATGATGATGAAGAAGATGATCGTTTAGGATCTTCCAAGAAACTGAAAAGAAGAAGAGCTAATCAGTTCCTTGATATTGAGGCTGAAGTCGATGATGAAGAAGAAGATGAACTTGATGAAGATGACGAAGAAGCTGAACTTTTACGTGAACAATTTATCTCTGATGATCATAATGAACGTGAAGCAGATGCTCCTCACTTGGAAGATGATCGTTTACATCGTCAATATGACCGTCGACGTCAAGAGGCTGAAGACCAAGATGCCGAGGTCTTAGCTGAAACTTTGAAGCAACGTTATAGAAAGACTCATACCGTTTACAGAGGAGACACCGCTGCCACCGGTATTGTTTCTCAAAAGTTGTTGATGCCTTCTATCAATGACCCCGCCATCTTTGCCATTCGATGCACTCCAGGCAGAGAGAAGGAACTTGTACGTAAACTTTACGAGAAAAAACGGACATTAGCACGCCTGGGTCGTCCTCTTGAGGTTTTGTCTGTTTTTCAAAGAGATGCTTTTAAAGGTTATATCTATATTGAGGCTAAAAAGCCAGAGGCTATTCAGCAAGCCTTGACCGGTATGGTTAATGTTTATGCCAATCAAAGGATTATTGTTCCTGTGAGTGAATACCCAGATTTACTCAAACAAGTGAAGTCTACTGATGTTGAGATTGTTCCTGGAATCTATGTCAGAATCACCAGAGGTAAGTATAAGAATGATTTGGCTATTGTTGACAACTTGTCCGAGAACGGCTTGGAGGTTAGATGTAAATTGGTGCCACGTTTAGATTATGGAAAAAATGACGAGACGACTTTCGATGGTAAGAAAATCAAACTGAAAATTAGACCCATCTCAAACCTCTTCAATGAACAAGAGGCGAGAACCTACGATCCAGAGGGCTTACAGACAGGAAGGGGTTTGCGTTCTTACGTTTACAGAGGTGATGAGTACCAAGATGGTTTCTTATACAAGGACTTCAAGTTGCAATTCATTCAAACTAAGGATATTCATCCAAGATTGGACGAATTGGACTTATTTCAAAGTGGCGCCAAGAATGGTGAAGGCATGGACCTTGCAAATGTCGCTGCAACTTTAAAAAATAGCAAAACCCAGGATGGCGGCCAAGGAAGCGCATTTCAGCCAGGTGATAACGTCGAAATCCGTCGTGGTGAACAAGCAAAGACGGTCGGAAAGGTTGTCAGTGTCTCCTTAAATGAGGTAACTATTGTTGTCGTTAATGCAGGTGATCAACAACTCATTAATCAGGAAATCACAGTTGTGACGGGAGATTTGCGTAAAGTCTTTGCTTTGGGTGACCACGTTAAGGTCATTGAAGGTAAACATACAGACCAAACTGGTTTGGTTATAAAGTTGGATGGAGATTCTGTAGTTTTGATTAGTGATCAAACAAAAGAAGACGTTCGTGTGTTCGCTAATTACCTTATCAAGGCTACAGACTCCTCTACCAGCGCTGACATGGTGAATAGCATGTACGAGATTAAAGACTTGGTTCAGCTTAACGTTTCCACATTTGGTGTTATTGTTAAGGCAGAAACAGGTTTCTATGGTGTTCTCGCCTCCGACGGACGTTTGATGAACGTTAAACCAACAGGTATTTCCAGCAAACTCCGACTCACCAGAAGAGAACAAGTGGCCACCGACAAGCATGGGCTGACTATTAAAGTTGGTGACTCTGTTAAGGAGAAAGGTGGTGACAAGAAAAAAGAGGGAACAATTCTTCACATTTATAAGAACACCCTCTTTGTAGAGTCGCGTGAACTCACAGAGAACCTCGGTATCTTTGTCACCAACGCCCTTAATGTAAGTACTGTTTCCACGAAAAATCTGATGATATCAAGAACACTAGGTCCTGATCTCAGTCGAATGAACCCAAATCTCAAGCTTGCTCCTATCGCCGCTCAAGCCAGTAAAATGCGCGTTGGTGGAAGAGACAAATTGCTCAACAAGGATGTTGTCATTAATGGAGGTAACCATAAGGGTCTCATGGGTAAAGTTATTGAAACAGATGATGTTGATGCCAGAATTGAGTTACACACCAAGTCCAAGAAAATTAAGGTCAACAAAACAAAACTCAGTGTCTTAATTCGAGGCGAATCTATTCCTTACTTGCGTTTTATCGGAGCTTCTGATGGAGGTCGTGGACCTTCTTCTTCTCTGGGACCCGCTTTCTCTTCAGGCGGCCGTTCCGTGCTTGGAGGTGCCACTCCTTCAGTTGGTGGCGGAGCTGCTTCAAGTTGGCTGGGAAAAACACCTTCTGTGAGCGCAGGCGCCAATTCCAGTTGGGGCAACGCAGGCAACTCCTCCGCTTGGGGTTCCAGTGGTGCTACCTCTACTTGGGGAGCAGGGGGAGGTAACTCTACCTGGGGAACTAACAACGCAGGTTCGAGTTCTTCCTGGGACAACTCGAAGGCAGGTGATAACTCTGCTTGGGGACGTCTGGGTGGAAACGGTAGCGGTGATGCCTCCGCTTGGGGTAGATCTGGTCGAGCTTCTGTTTGGGGCGAAGGCAAAAGTTCTGCTTGGGGTCGTAACAAAGAAGGTGGGAACTCTGCTTGGGGCTCTAATCAAGACCAAGGCTCCAACTCTACTTGGGGAAACCCTAATGACAATTCTTCAGGATGGGGTAATAACAATAACGAAAATAAGAGTGCCTGGGGACGAGGAAATGGAGGTGGCGGTTCCGCTTGGGGACAAAAATAATTCTTTCAAATGGGGGTCTGTAAGTAAACAAAAATATAAGAATAGGACAAATTAAGAATTTAATTTAATGTAAGATGTAATGCTATGCTATCCTATGCTTAACTTTTCGGTAATCATTGAGCCTTTAATCATTGAGCCTTCAAGGCCGCCCTGCTTTCACAACCAGGACAATTATGTAGCACTTCGTGTACGAAGACATCACAATCAATGCAGAAGTCTTGAGAACACTTTTTGCAACGGTACCGGGAGCTCGCACCAATCTGCGAGTCCTCCTTACCCAAAGGAAACTGAAGTAAACAACCATAACAGTGAGAACTTTCATAGACCGAACTAACTGGAACTTCAGAATACTCAATGAGAGGCACTAGGTGATGATAGGATCTTGCTAAATGCGTAGAGAGAATAAGCATGATACCACAGACCGGACAAACAATGGGCAACTGACAGACTCTGCTTTTACATTGTGGGCAATCATACCCTACTGTTACTCCAGAGGTCGAGTTGCATCCAACTACTGGATTCGAGATGACCGATACCTCCATTGAATCTTTAGATCCTTTTGTAGGGTGACAAGCGCACAACGAAGGAAAATTTGGATTCACTGCGCTATTTGTAGAAGTTGAAGAAATTTGGTGTTTCAGCGGGAAGCCCATTTTTATTATCGGAATCCCTTGTGCATTTTCATTTTTAGCTTCCTTTGAGTCCTTCATCACAGCTAGTGGTTCAACGCAGTCCATGAGTAATTCTTTAAAATGGGCATCATTCATGATGACGCCATACTGACGGGACAAGCCAGAAGCACGATTTTGATTACCTGAACGGTAGTTAGTTTTAGCCACTATCTCTTGACAGATGGCAACTTGGGCCGAAAGACCAATGATTTTCACCTTGATCTCTTCCTGTGCCAATGCATTGATGGTTTGATGAATATCACCTGGATCGGAGGTAAATAAAGCTCCAAAAATAATTAAAATCTCTTTTGAATTTTTTGACGAGCCCAAGCTTGGATCTCCATAGTTCGACCCTAGAAGTGAACGAGCCAACTCCAAGGCATTTTGTAAAGAAGGATCACCTTTTGGTTCAATTCTACTATGCTGGCGAGCTTTCAAGCCTCTGATTCTATCCTTGTGGTGCTCCGGCAGCCCGCTGACCTCAGATACCACTTGTGCGACACCGTTACGCATCATAACTATTCCAATTTGGGATATCGGGTTCTGGTCGAAGAATTCATCTACAAATTCTCCCAAAAGATTGAGCATCGCTCCAAAACGAGTAGGACGAAGATCTTTCTCCAACATTATCAGGGATCCATCTATTATCACTATAAGCGTCCGAATGATACCTCTTTGAAAAGGAGTGGTTGGGTTTTTCAAAATTTTCTTCTTCCGAGCCTCGATCATTTGCTGAACCAAGTAAACCAACGACTGTTCACCCTCGCCTTCATTGTTGACTATCTCCCAAGGTCTCTGGTATTCATCTTCCCAACTGTATCCTCCATTACTGCCCTTTAAACTTGTGATAGCGACCTTTGATCTGGTCCGCTTAGAGGTACCTTCTGGTTCTGGACTTAGAGAATGTTCTCGCAGCTCTCTACCAGAACCATTATCCACAAACTCTTCATCTGAATCCATTGAGGTAGAATCTAAGTGTTTTTCAGTTTCACAAAGTTTATAGGTAAGATGCAGTATGGCTATCTTCAAGCGCACAATGATTGCGTTAGGCATAGGTCGAAACTATTACAAAAAAGAAAAACATTATTTGAGGAATATTTTAAAAAATTACTTGTTACTTGAACTTTGTCTATCTATTATTTTCTTATTTAGATTCATAAGTCTAATTTGAAGAGTCGGGTATTAGATGAGAAATAGATAAAGGGGGTCATAGGAACAGAATTCAAGCCCATTCCCAGGAAATTTTAATACGGCCAAGACTTTGGTCGGCAATCAGCTTGAATGCAGAAGGGGAGAAGTCTAAGTCATTATAAGCACATGCTTCACATCTGTCAGTAACAGTCACTTGAACAGTCTTACCTTGGTAGTGAGCATTGATCTTCTTACCACACAAGGTGTTACGGTTTGGATTTCCGTTTGGAGTGTATTGGTCAAACAAAGAGTGAGAAAGGGCAACAATGTAGTCAGTGTCAACATTAACAATTCCACATGCACCGAGTCCAGTATCGTAATAGGTACCTTCACCGTAGTGCTCCTCAGCCAGGCTAGAGGCCGTAGAGGAAGTTGCAGCCGCAGAGAAAGTAGTAGTGGTTGAAGCAGCTTCAGGAAAAGAAGTAGAAGTAGAAGTAGACGTAGGAGTAGGAGTAGTTGATGATTGAGCAATGGCAGGTTCAGAAGTTTCTGCGGTACTGAATGTGTTGGAGGCAGCAGCTATCACAGATGTGGTTGCCGATGAGGTTTGAGGAAAGTCATGAGTATATTGATCGTAACCATAGCTTACAGTAGTATAGTGAGTAACAGTAACCCATTCGATTTCTGGCACTGGGGAAGCGTTTACGAGACCTCTTGCGATTAAGAGAAGGGAGATGAGCTGAAACTTCATTTTTTTTGGCTGCAAATGAATGTAAATGAAGTCAAGTTAAGTAAATAAAGGGTCTAAAGGATTGTGGCTGTTAATACAGGATATAAAGGAATGGAAGAGGCAAGGGTTGGGTTGGTGAAGGAATGACGTTACTCTGGCTGGCTTGAAGAGAATTTGGCGTAGCTTTTATACGAGCGCTGGTGATTTGCACCCTTTGAGCAGGCCCATGTTTCAGGCACTGAGTGCGCGCTCGTCCTGCAGGATCGAAACTTAGCGTGGTGCGTTGACAGGGAAACAGAAGGAGCTGGGATCAGGTTTCAAAACAATAACAAACCGCTCAAAACAGTTTAAAATTCGGCATTTTTTAGATTGGAGATACTATTTCTTTTCATAAAGAAGATCAAAACAAAAAGCCTAATGAATTTTGTATTAGAGATGATTCATAAATTTTTCTGAAGCATTAAAGCCTTAATTTGCCCTCTCAAATTTCTAGATCAGATTAAGGGGGTTAACTAACGCTTTAGGATGGGTAACCAGGTCACTATATGCACACACCAAATTAGTCTAGTGCTCCTTCTCCTTGCCACAAATGATCATCTATAATTAAATCCAATAATTCAAAATCAGACAAACACCTCCTTCTCCTGGAATTTCGATGATTAAAGTATCATGTATTTTATTTCTGAGGTGAAATCATTCTGAACAGTGCCAGGGCCAGAGTCAACAACACTTTGCATTAATTTTATCAATATGCATCAATTTGGCGTTCCATATTTGTAACTTTCACCAATATTAATGATTCGATTATATATGCTGAATTTTCCTTCCCGATCGAATCTCACTAACGTTAGTCAGGTAAGTTGAGTATGGGAATAGCCCTACATATAATAACAATCCTAGATCAGTTAGCGAAAAAAGGATAACGCGTTACTATTTCTGACCGTGACCCTCATCTTTATCAGCTAAATGACCTTATAATATTACAAAAATGTAAATTATGTATAAGAGGGCGAAATCTATATGGTTTCTGATATTTTGCGTTTCTTCAATTCACCGACCTCAGGGAAGTAAGGCTGAGCATCAGAATTCACTGCAGGTAAAAGATCAATTAATTCAGCTAAATCTTCCTCAATAGTATCGACGCTTCCTTGATACAATTCTTCTAGACCTGGAATCTGTTTTAACTGCTTTAAATCACAAACTTGTTCAATATTGTACCCGCGCCCTACGTTTGGGGTAATCTCAAGGTTACATTCAGCGTTCTTGTAAAATAACCTGTGTCTCTCTACTCCATATACCTTCTTAAACGTATCTGAGTTCAAGTAGAGAGGAAAATTTAGGTTTGGAGGAAACTCTTTGCCGTAAATCTCTTTATTTTTTTTTAATTTTGGAATTGGTGCACTATCATTCTCTTGGATATAAAAGCATCGTAGTAAATGAATAGCTTCAACTCTCATTATACCACCTACACTTAAGTAGCTGGAGTCGTCTTGAACCTTAATTGTTGTACCATTACCGCCAAATCTATCATTGGCAGCTCCGAAGTAGACTTCTTTAACCCCAATTTGCTTAAGAGCCAGGGCACACATGACACATGGCTCAATCGTGACATAAACCACAATTTTGCTAAAGATCTCTCTACATAGATCAGGCTTTGCATCTTGTAGATCGTACAATTTCAAGATTCTATCAATAGACTCGAACTCAGCATGCCTGGTCCCATTGAGTGATTTGTTTGTATTATTACACCCAAATGAGACGATTTTCCCATTTTCTTTATTGACTAATACACAAGCCACAGGAGTTTCTCCGATTTTGAAAGCTCGATATGCAATGAAATTGGCCGCAGCCATGTAAATGAAGTGATCTTGCAAAGACCGAGACATTGTGCTGTGATTGTTGGCTCAGTATTTAATATCTTATGAATTTCCAGTATGAGCTTAAACTCAGAAAGGGATTTTTTTTCGGTTGGCTGGTGTGAAGAGCTCACAACAATTTGTCAGATCAGTGCTTCGCGATACCCCACAAGTCATCATCAGTAAGACATAACAGGAAGTAAATGAGTAATCTAGCGAAGAGTTTATTTAAGCAAAAAAAGCAACTGCTGAGTTGCTCGCCAATATCCGAAAATGATATTTTAGAGTTCTCAAATCCGCATTCCGGCAGCGATTGTGGAGATATTAACGATACAGTTTTACTACAAGAGTTCCAGCGAGCCAAACAACTCTTTTCAGTCCAAGATATATATTTGAGAAAAAATTGCAATATAGAAATTCAAACCTACTATTGCTTGCCTAAGTCAAACTCATGCCCCATCTTATTTTGCCACCATGGAGCGGGATCCTCTGCTATGTCATTTTGGAACTTGGCTCAGCAAGCATCAGAAGAGCTAGGATTCGGAATTTTCGCATATGACGCGAGAGGGCATGGGAATTCGACCAGATTGGATTCGTTATCCTTCGAATTGCATGACTTCAGTGAGGATGCTGAGTTCGTTCTAGAGGAGTTCACTAAGAGACACAACGCAACCAATACATTGTGCTTGGTAGGTCATTCTTTGGGTGGTGCAGTTTTCTGCAATTTTCTTAATACGAAGTATGATTCTGCCAAGTTTCCCAATTTGGGCGGATTTGTTGTCATTGACATAGTTGAGGAAATGGCTGTTAAGTCATTGATGTCAACGGAAGCGTATATTAAAAGAATGCCTAAATCATTTTCATCCTTTTCGGAAGCCGTAAAGTGGCATTTGGATTCACGGCTTTTATTTAATTATGATTCCGCAAAAGTAAGTGTGTGCCATCTTTTAGAACCAGATGAAGCAACGGGTCGCTTAGTTTGGAAATGTAATTTACAAAAATTGCCCTTCTTTTGGAATACATGGTTTCCGGGTATGTCTAAAAATTTCATTGAAAGTACAAATGGTTCTATGTCTAAATTATTACTCCTATCGACAAACGACACGTTAGACAAGGACCTTATGATAGGGCAAATGCAGGGAAAGTATCAGCTTGTTATCTTCAACAACACGTCGAATGCAGGCCATTTTCTTCATGAAGACATCCCGAGACAATTGCTAATAAGCATTCTGGATTTCGTCCGACGCATAGAATTAGCCAAGAAGCTCACACTTCAAAATCCATGGAAAAAGCACGATTAGTCGATATCAACATTCAAAGACGTCAAAGTTTGATTTCTTTGGTTCATTTCATTGACGAGATAGTCTATATTCTTGCTGGCAAGAGGGAAGTTTGGATTTATCAAGAACGGTCTCAAATCGAATCTATTATCATCAGGAGAGTATTGTTCAGCATGATATGATGGCGTCATGGTCGTCATTTTATGTCTGTTAATAGCGTAAAAAAAATAAAATTTCTTTACTTTTTCAGCAATAACTTCGGGCGTGTAGTTGTAAGGAGGTTGTGACCACTCGTGATACAATTTAATGAACATAGCTTTGGGCCCACATTTATCGACCTTTCTGAGTTTGCCGAAAATGGACAATTCTTCGTAAGTCATGCCCATATCAACTTCATCTGATTGGACGTAGTTTTCTGTGATTGGCTCGAGCTCTGCAGTTGGTGTAGCTTCAATAAAATCCTTTAAAATAGGAAGCTCGAAAGCAGCTTCTGCCCATTTTATGAATGATTTTAAATCGGTTTTGGAAATCCCGCCTATTGGATTCAAATCAGCACTTGAACAATCGTACTTCGTGAGATATCCCCTCAAGCACTCATCAACGTTGGCACTTCCTAACACAAGAAGACCACCTTCTCTTCGACGAGTCCAAGGTAATAATTGAGCAAAGAGGTAACTAAGAAGCATTCTTAAACGAGCTTGAATGTTTTGAAGAGCCAAGTTTTCGGTCTGAGAGCCGCCGAAGATCTTGAAAATGGGTTTCTTACCAGTTGCAATCTCGAATAAGCCAATAATTGAGGACACAACAGAATCCATGTTCAAATCAACATGAAAAGAACCAATTCGTGTCGCTAACGTTTTTGCTCTTGATCTAGTTTCCGTTGAGGAGTTAACGGTTCCCATAAAGGAAGTGTAGAATAATTTACCTGCAATCTCTTGAGGAGTTTTGGGTACGAAAGCTGGCTCTTTTGTTAAAGATTGAACGTCTGCTAAGACTGCTTTGTTACCTTTTTCGACACACTCAACAACTAAGCGACACATAGAATGCACAATTACAGCAGTAGCACAAGAGTCAATACCCCCACTTAAAGGAAGGAAGAAGCCTCCTGTTTTCGAGCGTCTCAAGTAATCCCAAAGCCAACAGGCTGGACCCAAGGAAATTTCCTCTTCTGGTGAATGGTACTTCACTGGCCGAGGCTTTGTGGGGCGTACAGAGGGGTCAAAGACAAGTGCTGGAGGGGAAATTTCAAAGTCCACAAAAACAGAATTGTAAGGCTCAATATTGTTTACAGATTGAAGTGCGGAAGACTTTTGATTACGGTAAGAACGAACGTCGTCAAGGTTAATGGTAGCAGTGACCACCTCAACATCATCAAGTGAGAATTGACTGCCTTGAGCGAGAACCTGACCATTAAGAATGATACATGCGCAACCATCGTAGTACAATCTATCACCATCACAACCCTTTTGATTTGCATATACGTAAACACCTCCACATTTTTTCGTTGCTTCTGAGATCAACTCCATTCTCACGTCTAACTTACGAAGTTCATGATGAGAGCCAGAAGAGTTGGTGAATATTTCCACTCCATCTAAAGCCATGGCAATATGAGGAGATTGAGGAGTGAAAAGCTCCTCACAGGTCTCAGCACCAATTTTTGTCTCAGCCGTTTCAATTACACAGTCGCCAAAGACAACAGATGACTGGCCAGCAATCTTTTGAATCTCTTGGGGCAAAAGGTACGATTCATAGTACTTTGGACGGTTCCAAGGAGTGAAATATCTCATTTCCCTATAATTTCCATCATTTGCCAAATATAATTTGGGCCGAATCAAGAGGATCTTTTTGTTTAAACTGACCACTCGACAATTGTACTTAATAGATTTGTGAATAATTGGCATTCCAATATCTAAAATGATATTATTTGTATCTGGATGATTTAAGATTTCCGCATATATTTGCCAGGATTGGTCATAAAGGTCGTTTTCGCCGAAATGGTCTAAACAGCCATAGCCGCATACTTCTAACTCCGGACCGACTCTTAACTTGGCATTCCGTTCCTTTGCCAACTTAATACTTTCAAGAATACGGTCTCTGTTTCCCTCAAAATCAAGTGCCCATTGATTAAGATTGCAAGTTGCAATCGTCACGAAATGTGCCATGGTATGATTTGCCAGGACGGAGGTGGATTAAGGAAAGAATGCGGAGTTTTTGCAGATAATCGGCATGTAGTGCATACAATATTATTCTCAGGTTTACCAAAGATGAAACGAGCTTTACATTAAACGAATTTCAAAGTCACTTTTAAAAATGAAAGTTTCATTAATTTTTATTACATAAGCCTATTTTAAGCTCTTTCCTTGTTTTTTTCTCATTCTTTCTCTCCCGATTAAGCTTTTACAGTAATTGGGTCAAAACCACTAGCGATGTTGCATTGATGCATCAATCTTTTTTCATCAACACCTTCATGAGTTCCCTTTAACTCACCAGTAACAGAATGCCAAACTCCTCTGTTGAAAAAAATCACCAAGTCTCCTTGTGTCCATGAATGTGCCAAAACGTTCTTAGGAGCGATAGCTGGTCTCATCATAGAGTGAACCTTGGTTCTAGCATCTTCAAGTTCCAAAACACTCGTTTCAGTTCCAACTTTAGTATGGAGTTTGTAAAGACAGCAACCATGGACTTGTAAGTGAGGCTTACCGGTAACAGGATTGGTCCAAACCATGGGCAATTTCTTGACCTTTTCTTCTTCCCACTGGGGTAATTCGTCAAAACTTTGTTCCTTGCCTTCAGAGACCATAACCAATCCATCTTTATTTGCTTTAGCAGAGGAGATGAAGATATAAGGATGTGGGGCATATTCAACCACTGTGTTCAAAGCAAACTCCTTTTCCTCCTCAGAAAGTCTCTCAAATGCAGCTGCTCCGCTCACAAAGCAAGTGGCACCTTGAGTTAGTTCTAATTTATCTCCACTTCCATCGTCATAGTCAATGATTTGAGTCTGGGTAGCTGGAGGTACCTTAATACCGAGAAGAGTTGTTACCATAGGTGGAGACAAGTCATATAATGCAGAGTCAATGTGCCAACGGTAAAATCTGGTCTTGTGCTCCTTCTTTATTTCGTCTTCAGTCAAAGGATTTTTGTGAAACAGAGTGTGCGAAGGATGAGTAAGATGAATGGCTTCCCCATTCTCGTTACCAGGCTCATCGGATCCAAAGGTTCCTTGACCCAAAATTTGCACTTGAGGTTGGCCCTTCACACTGGTTCCATCTTTTCTCAAAACAGACTTTTCGTGACGGAATTCTTTACCGTGTCCGTAACCAGCGTAACCTTCCAGCTTTGGCTCAGGAATTGTTGGGTCAAATCTTTTAGTAAGAATGTATTGGCTCTTTGGACTTAATTTTTCTTGTCCAGGAATAATAATTACGAGGTGCGTAAGTGTGGCTTCGTAGAGTTTTTTAAAATCAACCTCATTTAACAAGGCTGGATCATTGTTTGCATAACTAGGTAAGTAGACAGTACATCCAAAGCCGTTGCTTGCAGGCTCAATTTTGAGAGAATCGCTGATTGACATTATCTGAAAATATTTTTATTTTCTTCAATTGAGTATAGGATCAATTTTGGCGACTGATTCGAGGTGATGCTTGGGGTAATATTTATACCTTCTGTTATCAGGAGGAGTGGCAATCTTATCGCTGTACAGTAGCGGAAGTCCCCGAGAGCCGCGGAAGAGCCGCGGAAAAAGCCGAAATTGAGAAATTGCGCCACCAAACATTCCTAATTGTGCAATGAGTGATTCAATAATATTGCTTTCCATTCTAAGAAAGAAATGAAGATTTTTTGATGATATATTTGCTGTAGATTGATCTGAGATCATTTGACGGATGTGTCCTGCATTTGAATAAATTGACCTATTGAATTTCAAAGAAAAGCCTTTTACAATTGTATTCAAAATAAAATCAGATCAAAGTGATTTCGTGCCAATCTGGTTCAATTTTAATGAAAAAACAATAAAATGCAATACTATTTGAGCACTGAGAATATTACAGTATTGTTCTTATGACAAGAAGTTCGAAGAGGATTGGCCCGCAATACTCAAGTTTGAATAAAAACTTGTGCTTATACGAATCTCTTTCCTAGCGCCTTAACCTTTTGACCTTTTTGAGAATGTGGAGGAAATAGGTCTGTCGTTACAATTTGCAGTAGGTTTTATTAAATTCAGTTGCATTGGATGCCCTAAATTGCAGAGACTACCTTCACTTAATAATCTAATGAGACAAAGTTACAATTTCAGACGAAAAATGAAGTTTACAATGAGAATATTTGTCTTATTACCTCTTTTTTTGACCATTGTGCAAATACGAGGGAACCTAAGGAGCTGGTGGTCAATATGCAATTTTTACTCACATTTTCAGGAATTGCTATTGAATTGACACAAAGAAATCAACTTGGAAGCCCTTAAACATGCCAAGACAATTTCCATTGGATACTAAGACTAGAAAACAGTGGCAATTTTTGGATGAGACTCATTTGTTATCTCACGCGGTGTTTTTGCAGACAAAAAGCTAATGATTTTCGTCCTAATAGAATAGCTATATGCATGGGTGTTTCGACAGTATTTCAATAAGGAATAGGTTGATGTTTTCACGATTACCAGAGATTTTGTTCCTAACTTTAAAGTTTTTCTTTTCCATCTGGTTGTCACCTGATTTAACACACAGAAATGTTACCTTATTCAGAATCGCGCACAACCTCCACCCTTAACAACTCATTAAGCACTCATAGATTAACCGCAGATTAAAATGAGCCGCCCATTTGAATTGGTATTTAATGTTCCAATGGAATGTGAAGACTGTGAAAAAAGTGTTCAAGATGCTCTTCGTAAAGTTGAAGGTATAGAACGACTTAATGTTGACTGGAAGAAACAGTTAGTCAGTATATTTGGCTGCGTGGCTCCTTCAGAGATTGTAACCACATTAAACCAAGCTGGTAAAGATGCCATAATTCGCGGAACAGGAGCACCAAATTCTGCTGCTGTATCTATCTTAGAAACCTTCAATGGACAGAGTTCTCAATCTGTGAAAGGATTAGCTAGACTTGTTGCTGTCAGTGACACAGAATTGATGATAGACTTGACTGTGTCATCTATGAAACGGGCTGAATACTATCCACAAATAAGAGCATCGGGAAACTTGAGTGATGGTGCCTTTTCTACAGGTAGAACTTTTTTCTCCTTCGATCCGATTACCTTGGGCGGCGCGGAGGAAGATCTAGAATCAGGGAAACCAATTTTACAGAAATTTTTAAAGGCACCTCTCAATATTACAGACCTCATTGGGCGCAGTTTTGTATTAAACAAAGCAAGTTCAGATGTTGGCAATGACTCTCTTTTTGGTGTAATTGCCAGAAGTGCAGGGGCTTGGGAAAATGATAAATACGTTTGTACCTGCTCAGGAAAGACGATTTGGCAAGAGAGAGATGATGCTTTGGAAAGAGGAATTACTTCATGAAGTTGAAGTGACAAGAGAGTAAAAAGAAAAAGATAATGATCGTAATGAATTTGCTACCAAAGAAGTTTCTTATGAGTCTGATTGAGAAACATATTGTTCGGAGTTCGTTTTTTTTAATAATTTCAAATAAATTTCTAATAGCAGTTTCTTTTAGATAAGCTGACATTAAGCGAGATGAAACCTCGATGAAATTGGTGATATTCAAAAAAAAAAGGAAAGGAAGGGATTAAAAGAACAAAATTCTAATTTACACCTGGTTTGCAATTTTTCAAGTCATTACTTGCATCGATGAAAAACACCAACTCTAAGTGTGGGGAGGCATATATCAATAACCATAACAACTTTAACAACTAAAAGGATGTCACTGGAGTCATACCTCGAAAAGTACAGTGAGTCTAAAAATATATTTCAGGATCAGCTATTTCTGATACTACATCTGAAGAGTGTTGTCATCAGGCCCTCCAAATTCCCAAATGGGTTAGCTCTTGAGTCAATTCTCGAAGGGCTTGAGGTCTTAATGCTGAGTCTTGAGCCCCGAACTTACATAGAACAATTGCATTTTATAGAATGGAATTTTCTGTCTTTACCATCTGAATCAGCATTTCTATTTGGCCCTCAATTGAAAGTGCTCAATCTACATAATAATCAACTAAACGCCATACCCGGGTATTTAGCTACATGCCACAACCTTGAAAATTTGGATCTTTCTCTGAATTCAATAAAAACTATACGGCGAAAGGATTTATATAGCCTTGTGTCATTGAAGACCTTACTGCTTAAAGATAACAAGCTATCATTCCTACCTCCAGTCCTAGCTGATTTGGCGAGTCTTGAAAGTATTGACTACTCTGAGAACCCATTAATATTTCCATCAGTGGAATTCACTGAATCTACATCAAATACCCTTCGGGATTTGAAGAGTTATCTTACGAATAACCGGCAATTAATTGACCAGCATCTCGACAGCCAGGTGCAATTAAATTTGAAGCAAAGTGGGCCCACTACACCTAGTTTCGTGAGAACAAGATCTATGTCAGACGCAAGAACAAAGTCTCTGAAAGCTTCTAGACGTATGGGATTATTTATAAATAATAGTAAGGCCACGCCAGAGGAGTCTTCTAACGTACCAATTCAATCCATGGACTCTTTGACCCCAAGCAAACCGGACAGAAAAATGAGCTTTCAGTCTAGCGAAGCGATTTCGTCTCAAGAAACCACGAAAGAGAAAGATGTTCGCTTAAGGGCAGACACCTCAAAATTGCAGATCCCAATAACTCACCACAAGCAACTTGAAAGCCATAGCAGTAACAAAGAGGTCGAAAAAAGTCGAGTTTTTTCATCCGCTGAAGATTTGATATTGGATCAAGTAGATTATATTGACCCAGACCCTAAACTCAATACTTTTTCTCGCCGCTTGTCCACTTTGCAGGAGCGCCCACTCGATGAGCATTCACGTAGTCACTTACAAGAGAAAAAACCCGACTTCCCTAAAGCTGAAGATACTAAAACAACTCCACATAAAGCGAATGGATTTGACGTTTCGCCTTCCAAGCTGTCGAAAAGCTTTACCAATGGCAATAATAACAGCCCATTGCAATGGCCTCATACATATTCAACAATGATGCAGATAGTTAGAAAGCTTTTGTTTTGCTGTCGAGAAGTCAAAACTTCCCTCGCAAGATTGTTTCCAGATAATCGCATACCTGGGGGTTTAATCAATATAATGCTGTCATTCTCTCGTGATTATACTTTTCTTCAGGAGAAAGCAGACACTCAAGAAGCCAGCGAGGAAAACGCGCAAATATTATTTAAGGCCTTAGTGTCTACTATTGGATCATTTAAGGGATCATTAGCAAGCTGCAATGAACATGCAAAATCTCTTTCAAACAAAGCGGATATCTGCCAGTTAAGGGCTACATATATGTCGCTCTTTGGCACATTGAACGAGCTCAATAACATACACAGACTCGTATTAAGCATATTCAATTCACCTAAAACCTTTCAATTAAATGGAAAGGGAAGTATATTAGTTAGTCCAAGCCAGGTTGATCAAAAAGTCAAGGCATCACAACAAATTCATTCCAGAGAACAGTCCTCAGAATCCGCCGTTTCTGATGTGATAAGTGGCGATATAGATGTAAGGTTGCTCAAGGCAGTTGATTACTCAACTTCGGACGCTTTGATTGTTTTGGGGGAATTAACAGATACAATAAGTTCGCAAGTTCTCACAAATCTGAAAGCTCCTCAACTCTATTCTTCTGCTTTAGTACTGAAATGCAAGGATTTGAATACCGTTTGTAATTCAGCCGGTGATATTACAAGGCGATTGATTGCGAGCTTACATTCATATCGTGCCCAACCGACACCGCCAGTTCGAAAATCACTTTGGGATGATATAAATTCTTTCTTAAAAGTGATTTTACAAATATTTGCTACTGTTAAAGGAATCATGAACGATGGCCCTATTTTAAACGACGTTAGACAGTCTATGGCCAATTTGACGAAATCGACAAAAGAAGTTACTATCCTTCTAGAAGTGTCTTCTTTAAAAAGCTCCAACGAAATAACGACTTCCGCTCTGAGCTCTAATTTGACATTGCTTGGGGGATATTTGGGCCCGCAGATCCAGCTGCAAGGATCTCTTTCAAATGTCAGTAGCCAGCAGCTGCTCGCCAATGTCAAAGCGTCTATTCGTGGGCTACAACTAACAACGTCTAACCCAAGTTCAACAACAAACCTGTCCTCTCAAGATACTTTTCGCACAAATGTCAATGCGTTAAATCCAGCTTCTGCTAACCATAGTCCGGAAGATTTGGTGGCCAGCCAAGGTGCAAATATTCTTTCAGATCCTTAAATAGTTCTTTGAAGCAATAGAATTTTTTTTGAATTTTAATGCATGCCTTTCATTTCTTTAATCTAGGAGCATTAAACTTGTGATTAATGCTGTACACTTTTGAAGACAGAATTTACCCCGTGGCCACATTGGCCATGAAAAAAAAAAAGATAAAAAAAAAAGGATAGGAATTTAGAACCAAGCAGTATCGTTTTGTATTTAAACATAAATTAATTATCAGACAGTGCACAATGGACATCAATTATTTGAGCCAGTCTGGTTGCCGCACACCAAGGACATATTGCCAAAGAGGTGATCAAAAAGATTCCATCATCATGCTTAACGCAGTGTCTCAAGGTGCTTCAGCTCCTTCATTCAGCCCGGGTAATCCTGGAAATGACAACAAAAAACGCGCCTTGAGTGACGAGCAGATATATCAGTGGCTTTCCGAGCTTGTCACAGGAAATAATCGGGAAAGGGCTTTGCTTGAACTTGGAAAGAAACGCGAACAATATGACGATCTTGCTTTGGTATTGTGGAACTCATACGGAGTTATGGCAGTTTTGTTAGAAGAGATTGTTTCCGTCTACCCGTTTCTCAATCCCCCGGTTTTAACTGCGTCAGTTTCGAATAGGGTTTGCAACGCCCTTGCTTTACTTCAATGTGTAGCTTCGAATAATCATACGAGAGCCCTATTTTTAAGCGCTAATTTACCATTATACTTATATCCCTTCTTATCAACGAGCGCACGACAAAGGTCCTTTGAGTATTTACGATTGACAAGTTTGGGTGTCATAGGTGCTCTAGTGAAAAATGATACACCAGAAGTCATTAATTTTTTGCTTACAACTGAAATTGTGCCACTTTGTTTAAATATAATGGAAATATCATCAGAGTTGTCAAAGACTGTGGCCATTTTCATTCTTCAGAAAATTCTTTTGGATAAGCAGGGCTTATTCTATATATGTACCACATACGAAAGATTTCACACTGTTGCGTCTGTACTAGCAAAAATGATTGAACAACTTAATCTGGTCTCAGAGAGATCTAACAACCAAAGCAATGATACAGGGCCAAACTTCGCAGCTTCACACCCTAGTCCACTGGGGAGTTCTGGGAGACTACTTAAACATGTTGTCAGATGCTACTTACGTTTATCTGATAATTTAGAAGCAAGAAAAGCTCTAGCAAACATTTTGCCGGAGCCTTTAAGGGATGGCACTTTCTCGAATCTACTCCAGGATGATCCTGCCACCAAGAAATGTTTAACGCTGTTATTGCAGAACATCAATGAATCATAACTTCTATATAACTTTAGTATGTCAGTTCTAATAAAAAATTTAAAGTGAATTATTGCTCCTTAGAGGGATGATGAAAAACCATTATATAATGACTGCATATATTCTGAGAAGTGCATATTATCTTTATTCGCATCTCTTATCAAAGAGTCACTAAAACTTTCAACGAAGGTGCTCTTCAAAATGTCAGTTGATAGTCAAAGTAATCAATTTACGCATTCAAACGTAGAAAGAAGAGCGTCTATTGTCTATGGGTCTGTTGGAAAACAAGGCTTGTTTATTCCGAGCGACTTTTTGAACCTGAGTGGACACTCAAAAACGGAAGAATGTGTTTCTACGCCTAGTGAAAGAGATCATTTATTGAATATTCCCAATTCTGAGGGACTTGGAAGGCGCAGGAAATCTAGCGTGGCTAAAGAACTTCTTCAGCAAGAACGTGGAATTTTGATTGATAACAAGATACCTTGTTCTGATATCGACGACGAGAACATCGCACTCACTTTTGAAGACGCAGTGCTTACGAACAAAATTAAACGTACAACTCCGCTATTCGAATTGAAGGCTTTAGTTAAGTCATCCATTCCGCTTGTCATGACATTCTTGCTTCAAAACTCGCTTTCCACTGTTTCAGTTTTCTCGGTTGGTCATCTAGGTGCATCTGAATTAGCAGCTGTTTCGATGGGAGCAATGACGGCGAACATATCCGGCTATGCCACCATTCAAGGAGTTTCCACTGCGTTAGATACCCTCTGTCCTCAGGCCTATGGAGCCAAAAGGTATCATATGGTGGGAGAATACATGCAAAAATGTATTGCTTTGAACTTTTTAATCATTGCTCCTGTTCTCGTCATTTGGACTTTTTTTGGCGAAAACTTACTTTCTCTTATTATCCCAGACAAAGAAACGGCGGAATTGGCAGCTGAGTATTTGTATTATCTTGTGCCGGGAATCCCCGCTTACATATTATTTGAGTGTGGTAAAAGATTCTTGCAAGCTCAAGGTATTTATCACATCTCAACACTTGTATTACTTTTTGCTGCCCCATGCAATTTGATTATGAACCTTTTGTTTGTTAGAAAATTTGGATTTATAGGTGCGCCAATTGCTGTTTCCATCAATTACTGGCTCATGTTTTTGGGTTTATTAGTTGCTACAATCAACGCCTCATCAACTCCTGATATGGCTAGCCCCTTAAGATGTTGGAGTAGTTTGAATATTCGTCGCGCTTTCCAAGGATGGGGAAACCTTATCACCCTTGCCATCCCAGGATGGATTATGCTTGAAGCCGAATTCTTGGCCTTCGAGATCTTGACGTTTATGGCGTCTTATCTAGGAACAAAGAAATTAGCTGCGCAAGCAGTAGGACTGACGATGGCCTCTTTGACATATCAGGTACCATTTGCTATTGGAATAGCCTCCTCGACCCGTATTGCAAATTACCTTGGAGCAGGCTTGGCAGAGTCAGCTAAAACGACGACCAAAGTTGCTATTTGTTTTGGATTTGTCATTTCATTATTTAATTTCTTTACCTTATACATTTTTCAAACACCTATCGCATCTCTCTTCACGAACGATGAAGAGGTCATCGAAATCATTCATGACATTATGTGGTTAGTAGCATTAATGCAGATTTCAGACGCCACAAATGCAAATTCCGCTGGCTGCTTGCGTGGACAGGGCCAGACTAAAATTGGTGGGATAGTGAATTTGGTATCATATTATCTTATCGGAATTCCCTTATCCATATATTTATCGTTCTTCTCGCCATGGAAAGGATCTTTAGCTGGATTGTGGATTGGAACAACTGTTGCTTTAACTATCATCGGCGTTGTGCAAACCTTCTTCTCACTTTATGTAGATTTCGATGTTTTGTGTGAACAAGCAAAGAAGCGCACAATGGATCCTAGTACTATATGTTAAATAATCTTTAAAATGTACAAATTATATCTTTTGTTTCTAATTCGTACGCATAATCTGGGCAAAATATAATACAATTCGTCCTATGAGCAGTAAATCTTGCATAAAGAATGGTTGACTCTTACACAAATGCTTTTCTAACAGGTAGAGCGACGTAATTGATGTCATAAAACTCCTCCAACTAGGTAGTATGGTTTATTAATTCTGGCCACTTCACGTTACACACCAAGTTCCAACTTCAATTGGTAAAGAAAATAAAAAAACAAATTGAATTCAAGAGGACTACCAAGATTAATAAGGAGCAAATCTGCGAATTGATTTCAGCGAAAGTGGAAAAGCGAACGCAACAATCATCAAACTCATAAACTTAAGCGTGATAAACAAATGTTATGAACACAAAAATGCGCAACAACAATGAGAGAAATAATTGCAAAATAAATAATAATTGAAGGTAGCTTTAAAACGAAGACTATTCTGGAATAAACATGGAAAAGAAACAATCTTACATAAGGACTTAAATATTAATAGGCAAATTCAAAAAAATCTATAGTTAGTTATAATGGTTATTATTAATTTGAACTCACCTGACCACAAGATCTACGGAAATAATCTACCCATGTGAAGAGAACAAGACTCATCGGCCGACTTTGATATCAAGTTTGCATTACCATTTAATAAGAAAAGAATGAATTGCCATGTAAAGTTCGAATAGTAAACCGATACGGAGACAAAAGTGTGACGTAATAAAATCAAAAAAAAAAAAAAAACAGAAAAATATCAACAACTTTTCTACCAACTGATCAAAACATAAATTAAAAGGGATACTAAAAAACCCTAGACTTACCCCACTTGATATCAAATTATGAAGGAGACAATACGTAATATAATTTAACTCATTGAATTCGTTACCAATAATTCTTATCTGATGTTTAAATAATATGCTCTAAACTTTCTCAAAATTTTAGTTTGGCTCTAACAATAGTCGCATCTTGCAACCATGTGATAGAACTGAAAATCCTTAACTTTAATTTAGAATGAATAATTCAAAAAGGAGCAACGTGAAGAAAGTCTTTACACGATTAACATAGAAAATAACATTGCATCACTAACAAAGTAATTCAATCAATTAAAAAAAAAACTATTCTTAAATATATCTGTAAAACAAGTTGGACAACCTTAAATATATGTTCTTGGCAATCTCATGTATCTTCGACCTACGATATTGTACTTCTCAAGAAGAACAATCAAATTTATATTCCGTAGCTATATACCATTGAAAATATAGCAACTCTCTGTTTTAGAGGTACAATTCGTCTTTAAATTAGAAATTAGCAAATAAGGAAGTAAGGCTCTTCAAGTCTCAATTAATTTACAGATAAAAAGAATATGCAACTAGAGATAGTTACCATATCAAAAATCGTATTTATGTTTCATTCATATTTTAAGATGAAGCAAAATAAATTGATACCTTATTAATGCATTACACTCTTTGAAGTTCTTAGAAGAAAACAAACAATATAATCATGAAACCTTGTAACCCCAGAAATCCGGCACCTTCTCAAGTAACAAATGCAACAATTTATGAAGTACAATGATCAAAGAATACAAAATTTCCATTCGTGGAGAGACAGAGTGATCATTAAGGATATGTAAAAAATACATTACTAGTATGAAATATCCTAACATAGAGCTTCAGGGCATACAATCTTGCGACCAAAAGCTATACTGCAAGTCTATAAATGAATTACTCAAACCAAAAAGATGGCTTCAATGAAAATAAAAGATGCCTACATTAATATAATTATTTCAATTTCAGTTGTCACGTTATTATTTACACTTCTTGCAAATTGACAAAGTGTTCTGGATTAATTTCCCGCCACATAAAATACCAAATGAATCGAGCATGTATATTTTAGTAGCATACAGCAAAAGCTAGAAATGATATCACAAAGGAATCAATAGTGTGAACCTTTACATTAAAAAGCTGAAATAATCATGATAAAACTTAAAAGTTCTTCAAAGTACTCTAACCAGCGGCATTCTTTAACTATTGGAGTTGAGTATTCAAAAGACTAAATGTATACTTTTTCGAATATATCTTTTAGAATAGAATTAGATTCCAGGCGCTTTATATTCTTTCAGCATCTTTAAGATTATCTGTTACATTCAAACGGCATTATCCATCTAAAACAAAGTTCCCAATTAATATACAATATTAACAATTTTATTTTAGTGATAGATGTAAGTGAGTATTGTACTACCTACGTTACGATGTTCTGTGACAGTTTTAAACACTTCACATCGTTTGCGAGCGAAAGCAGTGCTTCACGAGATACATTGTCAACTTAGAATCTAATTCCTATGGACCATATTTATGGATATCGCAAGGGATTAATATTATGCTTTGACAATCATTTCTAAACCTGCCAAATTGTAAATACCAATAACATGCTTTTCAGGAATACCAGTTAAGCCAGTTACACTTTATTTTTATTTTATTATATATCTGAGTTACTTCATACCACTTCCTCGAGACAACTCTTAAAATCTTGTATGGTGCCGCTATTTCCACAAAGTTGTCTCAAGCACATCAGTATTTGACAATTAATCTCTACTTGTGCAGTAGGTCATTTCGATAATATACGGAATTGTTTATGTAATGCAAAAAGCTTTAATTAAAAATCAATATTGGTTGGAGATGTAAAGTATTTAGAAGATTCTTCCCAGCAATTTTCTGAAATTATTAGATACTTGATTTCTTCATTTTTGCAGCCATTTACATAGATTTAAACATGGAGTATACTTTAATAGCCTCCATTCTAAGCAAGGAATTGCTTTTAATTATATATCATTATTTGTTCTTTACGTGAATTTCAAAATTAACTTCTGTAATGATTTTATACAACATTCATTGTGATATCCAAAACTACGATTAAAAAATAATTCAGGCAATTACAAATATCAATTTATAAAACCCATTGAGGATATTACCGAGAATATGAAGTATGATTTGAACTTTGTATAATGATGAGCTCTTAGGAAGACATACCCCCTCAAAACAATTCATGTCTAGCATCTATTGTAATTGAGCCAAACACCTACGTCAAAACAAAAATTGATGGTATCCGAGTTTTTACTCTTGGTTTCCTTCTCTAGATACATGTGTTGAGAAGATAGTATGTTAGTTCATCAATCGCTTATATGCTCGCCTCAATCATTCCTGTCATATGCAATGGAGATTTTTTGATAAAACCTTCAAAGATGGCAAGATAATAAATGTTCTGCGCGGTCAATGTGTCTAGCTTTCCTATATTCTTCGCCAAATTAGCGATAGCTCACATAACTATGAGCAAGGTACAATAATAAAAGGCATCCATAAGAGTGTTGTATGATTTAAGAACATTTCTTCCGTTCGAGTTTTCTTAAGTTAGAAGATTTTTTTTGAATAAGTAATGATCGCTACTCTATATCACAGATCTTATCGTAACTTGGAATCAAGTACCAATGCAAAAGCGAATGACACCTCTCCTGCTCTGGACATTTTGGAGTCTTTATTACATTATCTTGCCGTCATAATTCGAGAAAGGAAATTCAAATATTATCATCCGGAATGCATGCGTATAATCTTGAGTTAGATTAAGATCCAGAAAATTATCAAATATTTACCTACTTGCACCAGCACATTAAGTTCCCGGATTGTGGTTGGGAAATCCAATTTTGTGCAAGCTCTGGAGAGTGCCTATAATTCACGGAGTAGGAGACTTTTTTTTAAAAATATTGCAATCCTTATGAGGTTGGAAGGACTTGAGAAAGAACTCAAGACGCATGCGCTTCAAAGCTTATGAAAAATTGTCATCGGAAAACTTAAATTTGAAGAAAATTATAAGAATTGTTGCTTCGGAAAACATCACTCTATTTAAACAGACGAACTTTGTTGTAGGACGTGTAAATTACTAATTACTAATTACTATAGCAATTGATTCTTGATTAAACCGAATTCAGTAACTATATTTTATGATTAGAATTTTTGAATTTAGTACAACTCGATTTAGAGAATTCAGTCCAATTGAAGCGTTTATTTGTCATTAAAGAGATGTCTCTTACTATAAACATTAGCTTCCTAAACTATCTGCCTTTTAATAAAACAAGATATTGCTAAATGAAGGTAGTTCTAATCGAAGCCGGAATCTTACTTTAATAAGATGTAAAGCGAACGATTAAATAATGCTTCTAAATATAAATTAGTATCAATTTTCAAGCCGAGGGTTAACTAATATGAATTGCCCAATTCTTTCTGAATTGAATTGCTTTTAAAGGTAACATTAGAACATCAAACTATACAAGTAAAAAACAAATACAGCTATGTGATTAGAGAGTATATATATATATATAAATATGTTTTTTTCGTCTTTAGTGGGGAATGACGGCAAGCAATTTTTTGATTTTTGATCCAATTTTTGAACTTACCGTCCTGCAACCACTTCTATGATTCAGAATGAAGTAATACAATCGTATTCGGAGAGACAAAACTGATTTTAACGACAATTGAGTGACTTGAGTATTTTCACTTGAGTGGAACACAACTTTCAAGGACCGGCGCTCCATAAGCAGTATATTCTATTTTCTTATCGTTCAATTTTGAAGCCATTGATTAACAGGAACTTACAGTGAACCGAAAGTCTCTCGAATTAAAGATCGATAAGTAAATAAATAAGTATTTAACAAAGCAGGGCGAGAAACCAAGTATTCTATACAACAATATCTTGGTGCCTGTTTCAGATTCGAATAGCAATTTTATTACACATGCGGGCACATCGATGTCGACTATTTACTTACTTCACTGAAATTTTTTAAATAGGATTTCTTCTCATCAATCTGCTCCTTAATTTCTTAATTATCTACGTTATTAATGCTGGGTCACTCCATCTTCTGTGGATGTAGTAGACCTAAAAAAATTAGAATCGTGTTTCAAGAAGTGCGTGCATTAATTTGTGCTCATCTAGTTTAATAGAGCACCTAAAGCATAATAATAATGTTTTGAACTAGTGCACAGACTCTAATCTTGCATTCTTAATGGACGATGGCTATGGCTTGAATTGGTAAATATCAAGTCAAAGGAGTCTCAAGCCTAAAAATCGCTCTATGGATGCTTAAATCAAGTATATCCAGTAACTTGTTTAAGAGAAAGGTAAAGAAAGAAGCCTTGAAATTTGAGGTCAATGAAATTAACTTGAATAATTTTCTTCTTCTATTTCTGGATAAATGATCGAAGTTTTTGTGAAATTTTCACATTGTTTCAATGACTTGGGAATCTGATCTTCAAATTTATGCTGCCTTTTTGATTTAACTAACACATGGCATTCATTTTCTAAATTAATGCGCATTCATTTTGCTTCACTTAAATGTGCGCTACCGCTGGCTTAGCACTAATGGGACTGGTTACAAGTTTATAAGAGACATTTAATTGGTATAACTTTTGTGCTTCAAGTGTCTGCGTTTGACACTAAGTTTCCTAAAAAATTGCCGTGGTTTCATTTTTTTTTTTCTTTTGGTTACCGTTTTCGTAATTTCTCAGAGTTTAAAAAAATTACTACAAAATCGATTGGTTTTTCGAAATTGCAAGGGAAACATGTTAAACCGAGAACAGGAAACGAAAAAATTATTCAAATTATACTACATTGCAGATAGTCTCGTTTTTAGGTGACATAGCACGGAAGAAGAACAATAGTCGCATAGAGTATATACGCTTTTGAGGCTGATTGCATTTATCTCTGCCACAACATCAATGTTCAAAAATGAGGGTCTACAGCAGAAATTATGGAATTTCGAAGTATGTTGTGGGGAGTCAATCATCAAATTGTCAAACGCCATCGTGTGCTCATTTTACAAAGAATCACGCAATTCAATTTCGAAATTCAACAATAATAAAGAGATCAATGAGATTCTATCACTTGACACGGTGTTAGTCTGACAAGAGTAATAAAAATAAAGATATTCCCGTGATTAGTTATCAACCGGTAAAATAAACCAGGTGTTCGCCTCTAACAGAGGTATATAGATGAAGTTTACCATAAAATTGAAACATCTCTGTGAATCTTCTTAAGAAGAAGTATCTTTAGGAAAAAGAATAAAAAGTGCCAGTGCTCAGATTTAGCGCCTGCCTCATGAACATTTTGGTTCCGATTTCTTGTAGGCCGACAATGTATGCTAGTGTCAAGGGTGGTACCGTCCTGCATAGTTGGAAGTTTTTAGCTAAACAATCTAAAAGAAAGTTTTCGCATATTTAGGAATTAAATAGTCTTGTGATGTATTCTATTCGTTTGTTCTCAATCTCTTCACAAAAGAAACGCTTTCCTTTAGTCTCCACATTAAATTATTAAATGCAGTACAGACACATATGACGTACCGTCATATCTCAAACATATCAAATAATAGCTTCCTCGGAACACTAAACATGAGTTTTTACATCGTACCAACTATGCTGTATCAACAGCAGCAAAAGGCCAAAAAAAGCAAGTCGAAAAAAAGTCAGAGCCGGAGATCAAGCCGAAGTTCGGCATCCATTGCTACCGATACCTTATCGAAAGAACTTAGTAATTCGAAATCAAATTCAGGCTTGTCTATTTCAGAATTGGATGAGTCATTTCAAACTGATTCTAATAAACCTGCTCAAGATATTCTTATTTGTCGGAAGGATGCCATTGACAACAACCAGTTTTCTGATAGACGAAGCGAAGGATCCACCCAGTCACTTAAAGAGAAATTCAAGCAGATAGAAAAAAGGAAATCTCTAAGCTCATATTCAAGCGACAAACGGAGTCAAATAAGCGAGGCTTCTGTGAGCCGAAATCATCAAGACCAGATTAGCGAGACAAGTAGTAACTCTACGAGCCGATCTGACATCCTTGAGTTCAAGACATTTCAAAGTCTTGAGATTCTCAATAGCGCTGCGAGCATTGACATCCATTTTTTCAAGCTGGATTTTGCTGCGATCAGGTTTATCCAATTTTTAGATGGAATTTGCGACCATCAGATCAGTGATGCCACAAATTTTTCTGGAGTGCGGGTCCATTCCTTGAACAAATTTGTCAGCCGTCAGAAATCTCGTCTAAGAAATGAAAAAGACTTGGAAACATCTCTGACCAAAATGGACATGCACCACTTTGAAGGATTGATTGCCTATCAATTGCTTCTGTGTCGTAACTTTCTAAGGCGATTAATTCTCCTGGAATCAACAACTAAAAGTTGGCCCCCAGAAGAATTAGTCCAAAGTAATGTTATCAATTATATAAGATTCTTGCTCTTGTTACCAAAAATTTCGCAATCCCAATGTAACAAGCTTGATAAGGTGTATACTATGCATTACAAATTTAAAAATTTTTTTGCAGACATGGCAGAAAAATTGAATTCTATGAGAAAGGATGGTTATTTCGATGAAATATGTGATGACATCCTGAGTGGGGATGCTTTGTTGCAATGTGTAGGGAAGATATCATACGAATTCAATCTTTTGGAAAATTACTACGTGCATATATTGGTTAAATTGAGTGCTGGGTTTCTTATTGACCACAGAATCACAAAGAATTTATTCAATTTGTACAAGCTCAATGTTAAACTTGAGAAAAAAGAGTCCATGAAAGTTTTGGTTTTCAATGCTTTTTTTAGTCGCCAGTATTCCTGGTACATGGCAGTTTCTTTGCCATTTTTGAGAATTTTCGAGACAAGTATTTTTTACGATCTACCTCCCGACGAAAGTACCTCTGATGTGGCCATTCCAGAATTAAACAATTGCAACAAAAGTGACCTTAGCGAAGAAGACGAGAAACTATGGCACGAGCATTTTTGCCAACTCAATCTTGGGACATTCGAAGAATTCAAAAATATGAGTCGAAAGGATCTAGCAACGCTCCATAAAGGATCCTCAACCTTTCCAACGAAACAATCTCTGGAAGAAGGCTCAGAACGAGGAGTGAAGCCTGCAAATTTTGAGTATTTCACAAGGCCACTCTCTGAAATTGAAACTGGGACATTTCATGTAATTCAGAGTCGCGATTTAAATTATCAGTTGAATATTGACAACTACAAACTGGTTCTTCGTGAATTTCATCGAATGTTGAAGTCAGGGGGAGTACTCGAGTTGCCATTATTTAGATCAGGGGAAGAAGCTGGCCAAGCAATGCCTCAGGGTCTGAAGTCATTTTTTCCAGATCCGAATACTTACATGGGGCTAGAGATCAAGAACCAATTGAGTTTAATTCCTCACTTCCTTGAAGCGCTATTACAGGAATTAAGCGTGTTATTCGGGCCGAAAAACATAAAATTCTCCTCTTCACTCTTGAGCAAGAAACTAAATATGAATGCTTATTTGATGAACTTTACTGCCTTTTCTATATATGAGCTATTAGGCGAGATCGATCAATTATGCGAGCGGTTTGACCATATTGAGGGATTTGACAAATTATCAAATACCGAATGTCACTATTTTTTCTATATACAAGCTGAGAAATCATAGCTTGTGAACAATGTATAATTTCAATTCCTCTTCTGTAGCACAGTGTTGCCTGTATATAAACTATGACAGAAGTTGAGTCACATGGTCAATGATACTTGTTCTGTGTTCTGACTATCTCATCCAACATATCATACACCATATATTAAAATGAAGAAGGCCGTCTTCATTATTGATGTCGAGAGTGGAAATCTACAATCGCTTTCTAATGCGATAGAAGTTATCGGTGACTACGAGATTGTCTACCTTCGCAATGGAGATGACTTCACAAAGTACGACAGTAAAATTGAAAAATTGTTCTTTCCTGGAGTAGGAAACTTCGGTCATTTTGTTCACCAGCTCTATGAAAGAAATTTAGCAATCCCAATCAGATCTTACATAGAAAGTGGAAGGGAAATAATGGGCATTTGCGTTGGTCTTCACGCTTTCTTGAACAATTCCGAAGAGAGCCCAGGAGTGGCTGGTTTAGGACTTTTAGACTTCGAATTGACAAAGTTCAATAAGAATGACAATCTTTATGCATCTAAAATGTTAATCAAATCAGTTCCTCACATAGGCTGGAATGGAATTACTCATATTTATGATGGAGACAGACAACTTTCTGAAAACGAAAAACTTTTCAGTGTAAATATGCATGACAAGTACTACTTCGTTCACTCGTATGCCGCAATAACTAACAATGATATCGGCAAAATGAAGCTCAAACTGGCTATGGACCATGGATGGTCATTCGGATTATCGGAGTATGGATCGGAACAGTTTATAGCTTGCGCGTCATACAAAAATTTGTTCGCAACCCAGTTTCATCCTGAAAAGTCTGGAGAGGCCGGCCTCGCAATTCTTGGGGCCTTCTTGAAGGGTGAAAAGTTTACAGAGAATGGAGAAACCTCTAATTTGGAGCAACTCGATCGTGATAAGGGTTTGACGCGAAGAATAATTGCTTGCCTAGACGTTAGATCGAATGACGCAGGAGATCTTATTGTTACAAAAGGCGATCAATACGATGTTAGAGAAAAGGATGAAGGGAATAATAATGTTCGTAACCTAGGAAAACCAGTCGAACTAGCAACAAGGTACTACAAGCAGGGAGCCGATGAAATCACATTTTTAAATATTACTTCATTTCGTGAATCTCCTATTAAAGATTTGCCAATGCTAGAAGTTTTGAGAAAAGCTGCCCAACAAATATTCGTTCCGTTAACCGTTGGAGGTGGAATTAAAGATCTTGTCGATCCTGTAACAGGAGAGAAATATCCTGCTGTGGCTGTTGCGGATTTATATTTTAGGTCAGGAGCTGACAAGGTAAGTATTGGATCAGATGCAGTTAGAATTGCTGAGAGCTACTACGCCAGCGGTGGAAAGAAACACGGCGATAGTGCCATTGAAATGATCTCTGCGAGATTTGGAGTACAAGCAGTTGTGATTTCCGTCGACCCGAGAAGAAAATATCTCAATGACTCATCAGAGACGACTATGGATGTTATCAAAATTGAAGATCCCGAAAAGTATGGACCAAATGGAGAGCAGTATTGCTACTACCAAGTTACTTCCCAAGGAGGACGTAAAACACATGAACTTGGCGCTGTAGAACTTTGCCGTGCTTGTGAAGACTTAGGTGCGGGTGAAATTTTGCTCAACTCCATTGATCATGATGGAACTAATCAAGGATTCAACTTCGAACTTTTGAAACAGGTTAAGAATGCCGTGTCAATTCCCGTTATTGCAAGTTCGGGAGCAGGAAATCCAACTCATTTCAAAGAGGTTTTTGAATTGGAATGCGAAATTGATGCCGCCTTAGGTGCCGGTATGTTCCACAGAGGTGAATACGATGTTGCCACTGTGAAAAAATTCTTGCGTGAGAATTCAAAGACTAAAGTTAGATCTAATTTCGTAACTCCTAAATAAACCAGACTGCATATAATATAGAAAGGACGAGTGTATTGATGTAATCGTAGGAAGGTACAAGGCTAGATGACATGAACCACAGCTTGAGAAGCCCTTGAAATCCCATAAGTGGAAATTGACTCTTCATCAAGGGTAATGAATGAGTGCTACTCAAAGATTTCTTCCATGAGTTTGACCAATTCCGTAATTTCGAGCCCCGGTTGCCACGCTGACTCAATTGATCTGCCTGATCTCAAGACTTCCAGAGATATTTCACAAAATTGTGATCAAAATGCGGTTCACATAAACATGACTAAAGAGCTGGCAGCTTTAACAAATATGAATGATCCAGTCAAATCGGAGGTAGATATGAGCACAAACGTTGATCTTACGAGTATTTCGACAAGAGCATTGTTGATGACGAAAATCTCACACAAAACCAAAAAGAGAATTGAATTAAGAGCTGATGCATCACACTTTTCTTTTTCATATCGCCAGACCTCCAAGGTTAAAGCTCATGAATTCAGTGTTGATGATATTCGTCAAATCATCGATAGGGATTTGGCTCGTCACTACCGCGAGGAACTCGGGCTTGCACAAGAATGCGAAAGACGATGGATTTCCATCATGTACTTTAATCATAACAAGCAAAGGCTCAAATGTTTGCATTTAGTCGCTGACACGAGCCAAGACTTGAAAAAACTCCTTTCAACAATACAAAGCTTCAAAGACCTTAAGGAGCAAATTCTATCAACTTATCTCGTTAACCTGAAAGACTTAAATGAAGTTAAAAGAAGTATCTTGGCGGACGTGCACGGATCTTGGGATAAGACTAAGAAGCAAGAGCTACTGTACGAAGATATTTTGAAGTATTGCAAAAGGCTTGACATAAATTTAAGCCCAAGCCGCCTTGTGCAAATTTACGAAAGCTCGAAATCACCGCAGCTGAGAGGTCTAGGTTTCGAGGAATTTAAACGTTTCGTCAAGCAATTGCGCTATCGGCAAGATTTAGCCGAGATATGGAAAGATCTAACAGGACAACAGAAAGTAATGACTTTTGAACAATTTGAAAAATTTATGATCGGAGTTCAAAAGGAAGATTTGACTAGCAATTTTCTTGAAAAATTGTTTGGAAAATTTTGCAAAACGAATGAACAAGTCTGGACTTCTGAAGACTTCAATATCTTTCTTAATTCCAAGCATATGACTAATATTTGCGATAATTCAAATGAAGAGGGATACTTTTCGCATCCTTTAAGCGACTATTTCATTTTATCATCACATAATACGTATCTAGTGGGAAGGCAGTTCGCAGGCGAATCGTCCGTGGCTGGCTACATTCGAGCTCTTCAACGAGGTTGCCGTTGTGTTGAGATTGATATATGGAATAACGGATCTGATGAATTTTCCGAACCGATCGTTAATCATGGCAGGACTTTCACATCTGGTATTAAACTCTCCGATGTCTTATCAACCATAAAAAGATATGCTTTTCATAGCTCTAATTTGCCCATCATATTAAGTTTAGAAATACACTGCTCCATTGCTGCTCAGAAAATAGCAATTGATTGTTTGAAAACAATTTTTGGAGCACTGCTCGTGTTAGCGCCAATTACGGGTGGAGGTAAATTGCCTTCACCAGGAGAGCTTAGAAATAGGGTTATCGTCAAAGTTAAAAAATCAAACACCCAATCAGAGACTGTCGATGAAAGCGGTAGTTTTACAACAGCATCAACAAACTCGACAACTTCAGCGACTTCAACAACAGGTGCTTCATTTTCGGAAAGTGCCGAGTCAGTCATTACGAGATCATCTTCCTCCAAGAATGGACTGAAGTTACGTAAAAACAAAGCAAATCTGATTTCAGAGGAGCTAAGTAAGCTCGGTATCTATTGTCAGGGCCTTAAATTTAGAAATTTCTCACTTCCCGAGTCAAAGACGTTCAATCACTGCTTCTCACTCAATGAAAAAGCCATCAATAGTATGCTTAAGGATGCTGGCAAAACTGAATCGCTAAATAAGCATAACAGAAAATACTTTATGAGGGTTTATCCTTCTAAGTTTCGTTTGAGTCTGTCAAACTTTAATCCCATTATATACTGGGCTCATGGAGTACAAATGGTAGCCACTAACTGGCAAACCTATGATCTAGGACAGCAATTAAATGAGACATTTTTTGATAGTGTTTGTGGTAGTGGCTATGTATTAAAGCCTTTCGAATTAAGGCGTCCATCCCTTAAATCTACAATGAGAAAGCAATTAAAAAAGCCTCTTAAGGAAGTTAAGTTCGAAATTAAAGTTATAAGTGCGCAGCAATTACATAGGCCTCTGATTATAGATGCTCTTAATCCCTTTGTCAGCGTGGAAGTTTTTGGAACAAATACCTTGCTTTGGAGCGATCGATCTACAAGAATAAACACAAGACTTATCTCGGGAAACGGGTTTAATCCTGTCTGGAATGAGTCCTTTGCTGGGACCTTTTCTTGTGATTACGAACTTGTTTTTTTTAAATTCACGGTTTATTCATCTGCTTCAGCAACAGAAATCGATGCACCTAAAGAGGTTGGTATTGCCTTGATCAATATTTTCGACCTGAAGAAAGGATTTCGCTACTTGAGGTTGAAAGATTTCTGTGGCGAACAACTTTTACATTCGTCATTATTTGTAAAGATTGATTTCGATACTTGTTAGATTATATACAGGATTGGTGTATATGTTAAATGCGATGAGATGGATTGAGCCTTCGAAGAAAACATCACTATAAAATGGGAAAGGTCACTGTAGGAGAATTAAAAAAAAAGCAGCGTCATAATCCTTTGGACAGAGACATATACGCCTCTAATGGAACATTCAAAAGCATAAAAGGGGAAAGACGTGAAAATTCTGATAAGAGTGAACAGGGAGAAGAGTACCTAGACGCTGCAACTTCCAGAAAAATCTTGCAGCTCGCTGCGGAGCAACAAAATGAGTTGGAGGATGAAGAGAATGGTCCTAAAAGTGGTTTTATTGATACAGCAGATGAGAACGAAGTGGCTGAGGAAAGCGATGATCTCGAAGAGCAGGAATACTCAGACTTTGAAAATGACCTTGAAGAATATGAAGAGGAAGAAATAGAAGTAGAAGACCAAGATCTTGAAATTTTTGACAAGTATTTTAATAACACCAAGTCGGACCAACCCTTCAATCTTGGTGACAAGATTTTGTCGCTTATTCAAGAAAAAGAGGAAATTAAAGCTGCTGAAAAAGAGGGAAAGGTTAGTGAAAACGCTGTTCTTTTACCGCCTAAAGTGATTGCTGCATATCAAAAAATTGGCCAAATCCTTGCCACATATAAGCACGGAAAACTCCCAAAATTGTTTAAGGTCTTACCCACCTTAAAGAACTGGGAGGATGTTTTGTACGTTACAGATCCAGAAAGATGGACTCCACACGCTACATACGAGGCAACCAAGCTTTTTGTCTCGAATTTACAAGCCAACGAAGCGCAAAGATTCGTTGAGAGTGTCCTTTTAGAAAAGTTCAGAAGTTCCATTGAAGACAGTGAGAATCACACTTTGGACTATCACATTTATCGAGCTATCAGAAAGTCATTGTATAAGCCTGGTGCTTTCTTCAAAGGGTTTCTTCTTCCATTAGTCGATCATCACTGTACAGTTAGAGAAGCTACTATTGCTGCCTCTGTTTTGGCGAAGGTCTCTGTTCCAGTTTTACATTCATCTGTCGCATTAACGCAATTGGTACAAAGAGATTTCAAACCGGCTGCCACTGTCTTCATTAGAGTTCTCATTGAGAAGAAGTATGCTCTACCTTATCAAACTTTAGACGAATTAGTTTTCTATTTCATGCGCTTCAGACAGGCCGCTCAAGAGGAAATGGGAACTTCTAACGAAGAGTTGCCACAACTACCAGTTGTGTGGCATAAGGCCTTTTTGGCATTTGCTCAAAGATATAAGAATGACATCACGGATGATCAAAGAGACTTTTTACTTGAAACGCTCAGACAGAGATTCCATCATGCTATTGGACCAGAAATTCGCCGAGAACTTTTATCCGGAAGCGCTAGAATGGAATAAACACGGATTGCAAATATTAATAACTCGTAATTGTTATAGTAGAATGTATTAATGCTTGATTATATATTGCGCGTAAAGTCTTACTCACAAGTGTCGTTACAGGGGGGGTATTGAAAAGATTGCTGACCCTGTCCCACGAGTTGATCGACTGTTTGGAGGCGCTCTATTACTATCGTTGTTCAAAGATAACAAGTTATTGTATGAGACATTTCTGGAAGCACTTGGTGAGGAATTTGCAGAAGAATTGTTAGAAGATCCTTTCAAGCTGAAAGAGCTTGCACCTCTTGACAAAAACAGTCTGTTTCTTGAGTGAGATGGAGACGTATCGACATGCAGCCGTGAAACGCTTTCTTCAAATCTTTTATTGGCTTCTGTTAAATCAATTTGAGAGCCGGGCAATGGCGGTAAATAAGCAGGTGAAAGAGTGTCCTCAACTCCGCCTCTCAAAGCCTCAGTATACGAGGGAATTTTTGAGGTGATCGCATCAACATTATGCTCCGACCCGGTTCTTGATAAATGAATGGGAGAAGCGTTTCTAGGAGATACCAAAGCATTCATTTGTAAAGAGCTTAAAGTGGGGGAAATTGATGATCTTGATCTGGAAAAATAATCACCATTGCGAGAGTTTTCGCCCTCCAAATCAAAAGTAGCCCTTCCAGGCGTCGATCTGTTCGTTTCACTGTGTTCTTGTTGTTGTCTCTGGAGACTCAACTGTCTCAAGTTTTCTGTTAACTTAGCTGTATCGATACTTGACATTGAGAATTGCAGAACCTCACCGTTTGGCCTGGTATAGATGGATCTGGGGGTTGCAGCACCTGATGTCATAGGTGACTCCATTGGTGAAATGTCTGACCACAATCTATCATAGATATGCTGCTCGTACACAGGTGGGGCTATTAATCCAGTGAACGAACCAACTGAATGTGGATTTGAGCGTAATCCTTCTGGGCACTCGTTGTCATTTTCCGTTTGAGTAAGGTCGGTAACCGAAGCATTGTGAGAGTCTGAGTGAAAGAGAACTTCTTCTGTGTGAGGTTCATTCGGGTTCTCTAATGATGACACCTCGCCTTCTTCGTCTTCAACGGAGCCTGTAACTGTAACAAAAGGTGAGATAAAGAGTTGTATTGGTAAAGATGCTCTTAGCTCCAGAACGTGGCCATCTGGATTAATGAGTCCTATGACAAACTTTAACTTATGGCGAACTTTCATATGCGGCTGGACTTCGAGGTCTTGAGTGCATTTAGATAAACTTAGTGGGATGCGCAAAAAGTGTGTAAATTCCCATTTGTCCATTTGGTAACGAGGGTCTTCGTCAGATGGAGCGCAAATATCCTTTTCACAAACTATGCGCTCGGCCAGGTATGGAGGAGGGAGATAACCAATGTAAGAATACATTTCAACTAAAGTCATCTTTATGTCTCCTAAACGTAAGCCTTTTAAAAGGGGCACGAGCATGATACTAACAGGAGTTCCCGAGCCAATTGCGATTGCTTTTGAAGGAACACTTAAAGAATATTCTACTTTATTTGGCCATGTGTTGTCCACCGCCATTGTTTCCGTCAACTCAACTGAGTCTGCGGTCATTGTTCTAACCACACGGATATGCTTTTTTGCAAACATAACATTATGAAATTTACCGCGATCAATCAGAGCTTCCAATTTGTAGGTAACGCTGGCACCTGGTAAGCCCTCAACTGACTCAGGCATATCACCGGGTAAAATTGCACTAAATGGAATTTCATAATTTCCAGAAACCAAAACATGTGCTCCTTTTCCACTTAAGTTGGTTGATGAGTTGTTATTTGATGATGCGACTAGAGAAGTTGAGGACAAAGATCTAAGTGACAATCCCAAATTTTTCAAAGAGGAAGTGGATCCCTTAAGTGAATTTGACTTGCTCATCAAAAGAGAATTATGAGGTTTGGAGCCTTGTGTCAGTCTATCCATGTTGCTTTGACCACCATAGGTGGAGGAACTCTCATTCTCAAAAAGATGCTTTGAAAACTCGCTTCCATCCCAGTTGTGTTCAAACAACTTTTTCTCCAAACGTGTAGGCCGGACTCCTTGCTGCGGCTTGTTGATATCTCCGTACCGTAGTCTCAAAGTTGAAAATAATCTAAGGGATATTTTCTTCAAGGAAATTGGCTCTGTAACCGAGAGAACAATTTTTCCCTCGATGTAAGTGGAACCAGCAGTTTGTTCATTTCCTTTCAAAACAATGATGTCATGGTCAAGATTTTTCATTCGAATATCAAATAGTGCAGTCAGACGACTGATCGGCTTGGCTTTGACCATTATAAGATTGATTTTTTACCACAACGAAAAGCAATCCAGTATCTGTAATGAGATTGAGAGGTTTTTAATCACACAGGAGCATTGATACGTTACTCGCGATTACGTATTATGCAGTGCTATAGTGCTATCTCACTATCAACGGAAAAACCTGGCAAAGACATGGCAACAGAAACCGACGACTTCGATACAAAATATTGCGCAAAAAGAAATCTTTCACAATCAAATGATTTCAAGTATCATAAATAACAGAGGGAAATAGGGAAAGCGCTGTGGTTATTTTATTTTTGTTAATTTTTATAATTTCTTTTTTCCATACTATTAGTTTGCAGAAATACCCAACAAGAACGACTTGAATTGCTGATCTCCTAGTGTCCCATATCCATACGAGTCGAAGGGTCGAAGGAGCGATACAACGAGCACTTAGAATGCCGCTTGCTGAAAATTGAACTTCTAAATTTACTCATAAGAAGGCTACTGCACCACATATTGTGTTAAGCAAGGTCAGTCATATTGTTGACACATTGAAGGCTGTTTCTAAATGAGACAATAGCGTTCCGTTATAAAAAAAAAAGATCATTATTTTGAAATCTTGCAATTGAATCTAAAATTTCGAGAGATTTGAAATTTAGTTTTTAGTAAATACTTTCATCTTTTCATTTCATATAAAATTTATAAATAACTTTACGTTTTTTTTTTATTCCATCTTTGAAAAATGCCTTTCTACCACTTGACTCGTTCAATACTACCATAGTCTTTCTGAGCTTACTTCTGAGCTCATCCTCCACCATCTTGAAGGATTCCCTGTCAGCAGCGAAATTCTCCTTCAATATAAAGTAGCTCTCGGTAATGCCATTCCTCCCTTCAAACTCCTTGACGTATTTTGCTAAAGCCTCGTGATCGGCTTCAAGAGTCGTAAGTTCTTCGTTAGCCTTCAAAATGGCTTCATTTAATCTTAATCCCTTAACTACGTCTTAATGATGATACCACCATGCATGTACCCTCCCTCGATGTCTTACACAATCGAGCTAGTTGATGAAGCAAATTACATAAGTCTATTAATTTCACTAATAAAGATGACATATGACAGTTTTATTGAGTTTACTCAAGTCCTGCGCTGTTGATCGTATCTACTCATTTCATTACCAGAATCAATCCTCGAGGCACGAAAGGGAGGCCTCAAAACTAATTTAAATATACCTAAGTCATCCATCTAGTCTAAATGTTATAATACTAAGATAAAAACAGTATTTTTCTTCCTAATACAATTTTTTGTTTTTGTCGTTGCCATACTGATTGTTTCTAGCTACTTTAAAAAGTTAAACCACTAGAAATTTCGAAAGATCCTGCTTTGATCAAAAAGAATTTCAAAGATAAATACACAATAAAAAAGAAAGAAAGTGGTTTTCAATGCAATGATGCAATAGAACAAATAGTTTCATAATTGAAGCAAACTTGTGCTGCTTTAAATACATAGTCACAAATATCGAGGCAGGCAAGACCATTTTAAATTTCGAGTGAAACCAACCAGCACCAATAGTAGAAGCATGATTAGCCTAGATCTTGCTGAATGCTATGCGTATGTGCCTGAGGGCTAAAGTCGGCGAAAGATGCTTGAGCCAGCCTCACAAAAAAAAGGTAAAAAAGGAAATCGACGTCAAGCGCTTAACATGCGAAGTTTGAATATTCCTAAACTCCATGATAAATATGGAATCAACCAGCCACATTCTGTCCATATACAGGTCTAAATTGAAACTACGGGTGGCTGGCTGATCCTCCCAAAGAATATGAGAAATTGATAGCATACCGTCTGAAGGTGCTGGGAAGGAATGATGCTGGCTGATTGTCGTAAAGGCCATTAATTTGCCATAAGGAGGCCTGTTAAGAAATTTCTATTGTCAATATAAGCGCCATCATACCCCTTGACACCAAAATCGATCATTCATCGGTGGTGTTCCTCATACAATTTGCTTGAGAGTTATCACATTAGCTTAGCGAGAAATACTCCAGAGTGGCCTTATAATACCCAAATATTACGAACCGATATCACAAATTCTTTAAAATTCTTTGTTTCCCCTCGAAGCTAGCCGTCACTTACTCACCTTGTTGAAAGCACTAGACAAAGCGAAAGCACATGTTTGCGAAATTATGCAGAACAATTATACTTCATTAAACATTTTTTCTCCTCAGTCTCTTAAAGGTAGTTCGGAATGTCATGAATTAAAGAAAAACAAACGAAATAAGCTATGCTGTAAGTCGATATTTGATGAATCAGACTATAATGTAACAATTAATGGACCCCATCACAGTGCAAGCAGCCTGTTATCATCCTTCTCTCTGCTGGTGAGCTCCAACCAAAGCACAGATGTACCAGATCTCACGGACTCCACTTCCTTTTCTGATTCATCAGAATATCCTATCACACCAACCAAAGCTCCCTACAATCTTTTTGCGGATTTAGGAGAATTGAGTTCGTTAGACAATCTGCTTAATCAATGCTATGACAGCGAAAATTTTAATTATTCATTGAAGAAGGGAAGTGATTTTCTGTGCCATGAACAGATCTCATCGGTGCAACCAATGTCTATTTTCGAAATACCTGAATTGGTGTACAAAATCGTTTATTTTGCAGATTTGCAGACTGCAGATTCCGTTGTAGATTCTTATCAGAAAACGAAAGCTCATTTTACAACAAAGGACGCGAAGCAAAATTGGAGTGTCCTTTCCTCTTGCATGCTCGTAAACAAATTGTTTCATGAAGTTACTAAAGACATTATAAGCGAGCGTTTGAGATTCAACAAGCAAGACAATTTTGAAAAATTTGTTTCTTGTGATCAAAACTCTCTTGCTAGCATGAGGCCGAAATCATTTACGCTTAATCGGTTGTATCATGCAAAGCAATCATCATTGGAGACAATTTCACGATATTTGGATCCCTCGAGATTACAATCTATCAATTTTTTCCTATGCCCTAAACTAGCACCTCCATTAGCATTTTTTACTTCTTCCCTTACCTCCCTCACTGTTGCTGGTTCAAGAGTCGTTGACGACTCATTAATTATTGACCTCTCACAAAGATGCCATAAATTGCAAACATTGGATTTACGAGCTTGTGACTATGTCACTGATGCTGGAATCTATGCAATCGCCTCCAATTGTGTTAACTTGACCAGAATCAATTTAGGTCGCAAAAAAAGGTGTCAACTCATTACAGATAATAGCGTTTCAATCCTTTTACGAAACAATCCACATTTAGAAACTGTTGGTCTTGCTGGATGTGCAATTAGTGACATTTCCATGTGGGAGCTTGCAATTAGCTGTGGCGCTAGTCTTAAAAGATTGTCTGTCAATGGATGTTACCTATTATCCGATGAATCCATATCTCAGATTCTCGTTCATGATCTTGTTCCTAAATTGAGTGTCCTTGAAATTAGAGATGTGCCGCGCATCACGGACTTTTCTCTGATTGTTACTTTTAAGCGTCATCAAGCGCTAAAAGGAATTCTTGTCTGGATCGAAACCAGCGATTTCGCTACAGCACAAATAAAAGAATGTGAAAGGGCCATAGACCTGCGTATTTCGAAACTGATTCGTCAAGATCTCTCCGAATGGATCAATGGTAAAGATGAAGACCTTCTTTATTCAGATTTTTTAATGATGCGGGCTGCAAATCAATCTCCAAACTTTTTATAGAAAACATTGCACGGTCATATAATTCCAAGCCATATTCAAACAATTTCGTGAGAAATCTCAGTTTCTTGTTGTAGCTCCTCCACTCTATATCCGCAAAAAGTTGGTCTAACCCTCCTTCCTAATATGGATTTCACGGCCAAAAAGGCCATTCCACATTTGATCTAATGACACAACCCACGGGCAATTATCTTGAACCTCAAGTTCATTGATTATTAGTAATGAATAGTTCCAATACACTTATGGCATTCACTCCATGTATTTGTTATTTATTTGTAAAATATGTATCGCATCTTGTTTCAACCGTTGGCCCTCTGGGGTAAATCATTGTTTTGACATGGCACTGTGCAGTACCACCTGGTTTCACTTTAGAAACAGGGTTAAAGACTTGTTGTGTATACCTGTCTATCGAATGCAGAGCAGTAAAAGGAATAGTTTTGAGCGCCTGCTATCATCACATAGTTTGGACCTTTCGCTGTATTCTTATTCTACACCAAAATCACCCGGGGCTATTGTTGTTCAACAGGTTTATTCCTCTAATTCCGAGTATCCATCTAAAAGACAACTTGTGAGACATCAGAAATCAAAATTGGATTTGATCGATGATACTAAATTAACCTCTTTACCCTTTCCCCCGCCTCCTCCTTCAAGATCACGACTTCGTAGAAAAGTCTTGAGTCCTTTAACTTGCCCTACGCAAACATCTCAATTATCCAAGGAATTCATAGATCTATCGGATTCATACATTTCAACTGCAAATGACGCGTTCACAACTGTAGATGAGACTATCGCGGACATATCACAATGCAGCGACATTCTTGACGATGACCATCAAGATCCCATCATTCTAGTAGAGGACTATTTGAGTTCTCAAGCAATAGATTGCAATAAACGAGCCAATCTTCTACGAAAAGAATCGCTAGCTAATTTTAAGAAAAATTTCATGAAGAGAAATGAAAGACCTACAAGGCTACGCTATGATCTGGAGTTTGATCCATTACATAACCCATCGCAAGATTCTCATAAAAGAGAAAATCTAGAAGATATTTTTGGCAAACTTCCTGGTTCAGACAAATTGAAATATTGCGTTCTATGTGACAAGCCATTGTATGAGCTTAGCTCTATCCTTACGAGTGCAGAGAAGAGCATTCGAAAAAATGGCCCATCAAATGAGAGAAAATTATTTCAGGAGCTTGTTTGCTCTGATTGTATAGAGTTTTATGAAATGATAAGCAATGAGGTTCAGGATATACTCAACGGGCTAGAACCAGAGGCAAAAACACAACATGGATTCAATAGATTTCATGAGACACGAAAGGATTCCATTACAGACCTTCTTAATGCTTTAAAATACGAGAGAAACACCGAATCTACCAAAGAGCGACAATCAAAATCTGAGAACAACGCTCAATTCTCAAAGGATTTGCTTGGCCGATTACACACTTTGAATAATCTCTCTGAATCAATGAAGAAAAAGGAAAATTGGTTTCCGAGGATAAGATCTAAGGTGAATTGGGACAATTTACAAAGGCTATTATTCTCATCAGAAAATGATAATATTAGGAAATAGAGTATATACAACGAAGTTAATGAATGGTTATAAATTAACTGTTTTGTTTTGCAATTCAAAATAGGATTATAGAGTACGAAATAGAAATTTCAACTATTTATATTTTCCCATTTTTTGCTATCGCCCCTTCAAATGGCTATGAATCCGGTGTATAGTCAAGCATTTTGCTAAAGCTACATCATCATGATGGCTTACAATCTTTCACTCAGTAGAAGCAAGTCATTGGCCGGAAATGCTCTCTCTCTTGAAGAATTTATTTTCCGTCAAAAAGTGCTCAGTACATACCGATCACTCATGAGGGTCATTTACAAGCATCATGAAAAATCTGACCTCGTACTTCATGCAAAGCAAGAGTTCAAACAAAGTGCCCCTACAATGGAATTAAATCAGCGGAGATATTTATTACAAGATGGTATCCGGCAAATTAACGCTATGGCAACTCCTTTAGGTTGGAATTTAAAGCTATAAACGCAGAATCCTTGCACTTATCGCATATTTGGCGATTACAATAAAGATTCCTCTAGAAAGTCTAATTGATCCTTATTATAGCTTCCATTATCACAAAGTAATTTTTTTAATTCCTTAAAGTGATTCAAGCGGGGATCAGCAGCAAGGAATTTCTTCAAATCATCACGATATTTAAAAAGAACAGGCGCAAGACGAGTTTCTTTCGAAATCAATTGGCAACCAATTCTTTCTAAATCCAATAAGTCATAAATAGCATTAGCCATTTCCTTTGACAATGGATTGATCTTGGCAAGGAGCGCGTTGTCAATCTTTTTTAGCTCAAGGTTCTTACTCAAGAAGTTAATCTGCTCTTCGCGATCTTTAATCTTTGACCCTTTAGAAACCTTGAAAATGCTCAAGAGTAGCTTAAATACATGTAATTCAGATACAGAGAGAGACTGTCTGTAGCTAGGCTGACCCAACCACTTTTCAAATAGTTTCAAGATCTTTGTGACATCTTCGTCATTAGTGACAATAAGAAGGAGCTCTTTAGCGTAGTTAATTTGAACGTATTCTCTAGTTTGTTTCTTTTCTGCAACGTAAATAGCTGCTTTCGGCGTTTCAACTCGGAAATTATAATCACTAGTGAAATCTCTTTTATCAACAGTCTCGAAATTGTCACTTATGATTTTCCATTTTTTTGCGCTCACTATATCTGCAAAATATGAATAGTTTTCGTTTTGGACAACTCGGCACATCCTTAGGATTTGAAGAACGAGTAGATGTTTCGAGAGAGAATTGGCTAAAGTTTTTCCAAATGAGTAAATGTCAGCAATTTTTGTATATAAGCCCATTTTTTGGGCTTTTTGGTAGAAATGCTCAACTTCCGCTTCGCTTGTCAAGTAGAATCTGTATACATCAATAAGATGTTTTAGGTTGACAAGAGTAGGTGGCAACAGTAGCTTATAAGCTAGTGATTCATGTTGAACCATCTTAATTTTGAGGTCATTATAAGTTTTGAGGGCAAGACTAGAAAACCCGGCTTCGCTGTAAAGATTCAATAGCCAGGATTTGAGCATGGCGTTCTCTGGTTGCAACCTGGCTAATTTCTCAAGTTTTAAAATATGTGAGATTATGGTTGGCAGTGACGAATCATTTTGTAAAGATTGAACAACGAATGGTGGGTATAGGTCTGCGAAGCCAGACTCGCCTTTTGTCTCGAAATTCTTCCAGTCAATCGTCAGCCTGTGCATCCTGCTTATGAACATCTCTAAATTCACAAGTTCTGCACTTTCAAGTTCACTCAAAGAGGTTTTATTCAAAAGATACTCATAATTCTTTTCTAGCAAGTTTGTGAACTTTTCACTTAATTTAAAAGCCCGAAGGTCCAAGAAACAACAGGGCTTTGTTTTAAACACTTCGTAATAATTCTCAATTGGGTTTCGTGTATCCAAATTATAGGTAGTATTCAAGTGTATTCTTGCGAGCAAAGAGTTTCTTGTTTCGTCTGTGATGAGAATTTTTATCTCTTCATGAGCTAATCCCAATTCGAATGCAGACTGAATAATTAATTTCCATGTATCGTAATCATCAAATTTCTGCTTAAATAATAGCAGAAAACATTCATCATATAGCTTTTGCCATCTTTGCGTTTTTTTTAAAGCCTCAAGGTAAAGCAAGTTGAGCTCAAGGTTTTTTTGAGAAAATAAATCAATTACTTCTATAATCTTGTCGAATTGAGACAATTGGTGATGCAATTTGGCTTGTAGATAAATGCCTTGGGTGTCTTTTGAAGATGTCTCAGCGGAAAGCGCATCAATTGCAAGCTGGATGTCCTCGGCTTTAGACTTTCCAGGACCAGCTAAAAGGTGGCTCATTGCAAAAGTCTTAATGTTTTTGGAGGAATTTTTGGAAAACAAATACATGGCCTTCGACGATTTTAAAATCAGCTCAGTGTCAAATAATGCCATTGACTCCTCGTACCATGATTCAAGTAGCTCAGTAGAAGGGTATTTGCGAGCCGCATTTTCGTAAATTTCAACGGCTTCCTTCTGCTTTCCAAGCTTATCCAAAACATCTCTTAAGAGTTTCAAGGTTTTAATATCGCTGGGTATAGCTTTCATTAAAGAACTTGCTTCACTGCTTGCGTTTGCATTCTGGCCCATACAAAGGAGGTAGTAACAGTGAATAGCTTTATAAAATGATTTTTTGGGGTAACTTTTTAGTTTTCTATCTAGTTCCCGCTTCGCCAGAGCAAATCTACGCTCTTCAATCGCCGTTATTATGTCATCGTCAGTCATTTAGTATGATAACTTGATCTATGGTGAAAAGATTCGGTATACCATAATTGAATGGTGCACTGATGTAAGGATAGTCACTGAATGGCTAGAGATCTATCGTATTGTTAATGAGGAAAAAAGTATTCAAATTATTTATGAAAGGGTTTGAGATAAACTTAAAGTGGGAAGAAATGATTTCATTGGGCCATGATTTGATAATCCGTCTCTAAGTTTTTGATGTGAAGCATAAAAAGATTTGTGTCAAACATGTATTATGATCAAACTTAAAAAAGAACACAAACTCAATAATTGTATTAATGAAAAGTTACTTCGATTTCCAATAACGATTAGAAAATTAGTAAAACAGTTTATGGGAAGTTCCAAAAATATAATTACGTCAATTGTATGCATTCCATTCTCTAAGGGTTCGAAGTGGGGCACACGGCAATTTTAAGCCGTTATCCGAAAAACCATCCTTTCTAAACTATGTGGACCCTCGGTTTATGTATTAATGTGATGTATCCGATTGTTTTTTTGGTTGCTGTATAAAGAATGTAAATTTCATTAGGTCTAAAAAAAATAACTTTCAATTGGAGAAAGGTTCTAGACACTAAAGTGTCCTAGTGGCTGAATGTAAAACTCATTGAATTTAAAAATTGTTCTCTGCGCAGAAACATCCTTCATACTCACTGTTCTAAAATCCTTCAGATGAGATGGAGGGGAGCATCGATCAAAACTCAGACGACGTTAAGAAAATTTTCAGTAAGTTTAATTAGTTAAATCAAAACGTGGGCGATGAGCTGCAATACTCAGTGCTGGAGTTGCAGTTAATTACTTGCACCCATAAATGCCGGAGATTATAATTGCGGGCCAAGAATAATGCGTTCTTGTCATCATTGCTGGAAGGAAAGCGTACTCGAAGTGCAGGATAATTCTGCCCACTGTGCATGTCAAGCGGCGATTACCCTTCAAAAATGAAAAGAAACAATTATAGCATTAACATTAAAATTGCAAAACTTCAAAGGACGTTTAATGAACTATTTCATGAGCAAAAATTTGAAGCATTTTCGCAATTGTATCTAGCTTCTTGACAATGCGCAAAGTGCGATCTGATAGCGAAACACTTCTCGAACTTAATCTAGTCTTAAGGAATCTTCCAAAGAGATAATTGGGCAGTTTTGGCCAAGGAAAACGGTTTTGATGAGCGATTCATGAATTGCACGTCAATTTTGTTTTTATTTAGAGATGCACATAGTCAGAGAGTTTCTGCGATGGCTGTGTTTGAAAGGATTAGTGGAGTAAAGATCTTCCGGTAATTGAAACGGCATACGGCTAGTGATATATGCCGGAAGCGACTGTGGATATACAAAGTGGACTGTACCTTCCTGCAGCTTCATCATTTTCCTGCAGTGAAGACAAGAAAAGACAGTGATTTTACAGGCACTTCCAATGGGAATATGAAACAATTGCAAGCAATTAATCAATAAGTAAGATTTAGGAAAGTAAGAGCTGAGGCTGTGTTTATCTCCCACAGGTCTTTTTTATTTCAAATCAATCTAATATAGCCTCGGCAACGGCACCAAGGCTGATTTGTTCCTGCACAATTAATAAAACTGGAGTATCTCGTATCATCACCAAGTCTCAATGTATTCTTGGCCCCTCTTGGCAACTTGCATCCATTCATTAGATAACTCGGTTCTAGTCAGGATTAGCAAAATTCCGAGAACATGTATAAATATGGCATTGTTTCCGCCACCAATCCTCATCGAGCCATTAGATTTTCAATAATCATTACATTCATTGTCTTGTGGACCACTTTCCTCATTCTACAAGCTCATCGCTCCTAATTTCACCTTCAATTGCTTATCTCGAATATTGCGCTCTCTGTGCACACGATATAAATACTTGAACAAAAGGCAAACAACTCTAAATTTTGATAAATGTCGAAATCTTCAATGACGAGCGACAGTGCTGATTTTCAGCAAAAACATCTCAACAGCGAGTCTGAGGAGTTTGAAGTCTCAAATGCATCACCTGCTAATGTCTTGCAAGAACCATACAGATTCTCAATTGAGAAGGTGGTGGAAGCCTTCGAAACAAACAAAAACGATGGCTTAAGCACACAAACCGCTAAAGATTTTTTGAAAAGATATGGTGAAAATTCTTTAGGTGGTGAAGAGTCCATAAGTTACTCCAAAATTTTAGCCCATCAAGCATTCAATGCCATGATCATGGTTTTGATCATTTCTATGATTATTGCCTTAGCCATCAAGGATTGGATTTCCGGTGGTGTCATTGGTGCTGTTGTCGCCATTAATATCGGTATTGGTTTCATTCAAGAAGTCAAGGCTGAAAAGACTATGGGCTCCTTAAGAAACTTATCTTCCCCATCCGCCAGAGTCACAAGAAATGGCGATGATATCACTATTGCAGCCGAAGAGGTTGTTCCTGGTGATATTGTTCATGTTAAGGTCGGAGACACTGTCCCCGCCGATTTGAGATTAATTGATACCATGAACTTGGAAACTGACGAAGCTCTTTTGACTGGTGAGTCTTTACCTGTACAAAAAAACCACAATGAAGTTTATCCTAATGCTTCTGAACGTGTCCCAGTCGGAGACAGATTGAATTTGGTCTTTTCTTCGTCTGTGGTCACTAAAGGTAGAGGAGTTGGTATCGCTGTTTCTACAGGAATGAACACAGAAATTGGTCAAATTGCCTCTTCTTTAAAGTCAGACAATAAGTTGATCCGTACTGTTCAAAAAGCCGAAGGCGAAAAGGCTACTGCAAAGGACTACTCTCACGCATTCTTTGGAACCATCAAAGACATCGTTGGAAACTTCTTGGGTGTCACTGTCGGAACTCCTTTACAGAGAAACTTGTCTTGGTTGGCCATTTACTTGTTCGGCATTGCTGTCGTCTTTGCCATTGTCGTCATGGGATCTCAAAAAATGCATGTTAACAAAGAAGTTGCCATTTACGCTATTTGTGTAGCTTTGTCTATGATTCCTTCCGCCTTAATTGTGGTGTTGACCATCACAATGGCAGTTGGCGCTCAAGTCATGGTTTCCAAAAACGTCATTGTCAGAAAGCTTGACTCTTTGGAAGCCTTGGGTGGAATTGATGACATTTGTTCCGACAAAACCGGTACCTTAACTCAAGGTAAGATGGTTGTAAGAAGAATTTGGGTTCCATCTGTTGGATCGTTTTCCATGGATAACTTCAACCTTCCATTTGACCCAACTTTGGGAGACCTTTCATTTACGCCATACTCTCCAAACTTCATAAAGGAGTCCGATGAAGAAATCGATTACCTTCCAATTGACAAAACTACTGTCGGCGAAAGCAGCCAAAATCTTAAGAAATGGTTGCACACTGCCACTTTAGCCAACATCGCCACGGTCGCTCAAAGCAAAGACGAAGAAAGTGGAGAAATGGTTTGGAAAGCTCACGGTGACGCTACTGAAGTTGCCATTCAAGTTTTCTGTTGCAGAGTTGGATTTCAAAGAGAGCAAGTTGCCGAAAGCTTTGAACATATTGAAGAATACCCATTTGACTCCTCCATAAAGAGAATGTCATCTATTTACAAGATGCATGACAAGACTATGATTTTCACCAAAGGTGCCGTAGAAAGAATCTTGAGAAGATGCACTCACTGGACTGGAAACCCAGAAGAAAAGACTGACACTCAAGAATTGCAAGAAATGACTGAGGATGATATCACTCTCATTGAAGCCAACATGAATGCCCTTTCTTCTCAAGGTCTCCGTGTTTTGGCGCTTGCCTCTAGAGAATTTGACGAAAAAACCGACGACTTGCAAGACAGAGAAAAAATCGAGTCCAACTTGGTATTCCATGGTTTGGTTGGAATTTACGATCCTCCACGTACTGAGACCGCTGGCTCCGTTAAAAAGTGTCACAAGGCTGGTATTAACGTCCACATGGTTACCGGTGACCACCCTTCCACTGCAAAGGCCATTGCTCAAGAGGTTGGTATTTTACCTCACAATTTGTACCATTACAGTGACGAGGTAGTTCAAGCCATGTGCATGACTGCTAGTGAGTTTGACGACTTAACTGATGACCAAATTGACGCTTTGCCTGTTTTGCCGCTTGTTATTGCCCGTTGTGCTCCTCAAACTAAAGTTAGAATGATTGACGCCTTGCACCGTAGAAAGAAGTTCTGTGCTATGACTGGTGACGGTGTGAATGATTCTCCATCTTTAAAGAAAGCCGATGTCGGTATTGCCATGGGTCTTAACGGATCTGATGTCGCCAAAGATGCTTCTGATATTGTTTTGACCGACGACAACTTTGCTTCTATCTTACATGCCATTGAGGAAGGACGTCGTATGACCGCCAACATTCAGAAATTCATTTTGCAACTTTTGGCTGAAAACGTCGCCCAAGCCATTTACTTGATGGTTGGTTTGGTTTTCATCGATGACTCTGGATTCTCTGTTTTCCCATTGTCTCCAGTTGAGGTTTTATGGATTTTGGTTGTCACTTCTTGTTTCCCGGCCATGGGTTTGGGTCAAGAAAAGGCCATGGACGGAATTTTAGAGCAACCTCCAAGTCGTAAGGTTTTCACTAGAGAACTCGTCATTGATATGATTGCTTATGGTCTCATGATGGCTACTTCTTGTATGGTTTGTTTCGTAATTGTTGTTTATGGCGTTGGTAACGGAGACTTGGGTTACGACTGTAACTCGACATCCTCCAACGCTGAGGTTTGTAACCTTGTTTTCAGAGGTAGATCTGCATCATTCGCTACGATGACTTGGTGTGCTCTTATCTTGGCTTGGGAGTGCATTCACCCTGTCAACTCTTTGTTCTACATGCGTCAAGACACCGACAACTCTTGGTTGAAACAAACTGCCATTGACCTTTGGAGTAACCAATTCTTGTTTTGGTCTGTTATTGGAGGTCTCGTAACCGTTTTCCCTGTTGTCTACATTCCTGTCATCAACACTAAAGTCTTCTTACATGCTCCTATCTCCTACGAATGGGGTTTGGCTGTTGCATTCTCTCTCTTGTATCTTCTCGGATGTGAGACTTGGAAGTGGGCTAGAAGAGTCTACGCTCGTAAGTGGTCGAGAAAGGCCAGAAACCCAGAGTATGATTTGGAGAGAAAAGATCATTTCAGAAAGTATGCTTCATTCTCCAGATCAAATACTATGGACCCAGACATGATGGCTTAAAAAAAAGATATTCATATCATTTCATTTAGATCATTTTTTGAGATCTCATCTACAAGATCTAATCTTTCATTTTCATCCGTTTTATTTCCTATCAGCTATGTATAATATAAACAAATTGTATTTTGAGTTTTGTAGCCCTCTTTGTAGGCGGCTTTTATACTAGTAGTACTATTAAAGGAATTTGGCTTGAATTTGTGTACAATAAGAGACTCCTTCATGTCACTAAAAATGAAGATTTCGTCAATATAATGTCATTCCAATGCCTTATACTTCAAAAATATCGAAGATTTAATTTCACTCATTCTTGTTTCATACTAATGTAAATAAGTAGACTACAAGCATCGAATCTGTTCTAAATAGTTCCAAATGAAATAATACAATTCTAGAAAAAGTACTTAGCAAATCTATGTAAATAATTTAATCTATCTTAATAATTGATTGACAGGATGGTTTTCACATCCAAGATGCTTGGTGACTCCAAACTGTTCGATGACACCAGCTCCTGTGGCCTTATCGATATCAATGACAGTGACGGAAGTATTAAAAGGCACAAGCAAGTCTTCACCGCATAAAGAGCCACCGAGACCATAATCTAGTTCTTCATGCAAATGAGTGAGGAAGGCACGAATAACACCTCCGTGGGTGCAAAGAAAGATATTTTTGTGATTATCAAGTTTTGCAACCTTGATTGCATGATTGTAGATTTCACTTACTCTTGCAATTAATTCTGGTTTTTTCTCTCCGAAATTTTTGAAATCTTCACCATATTCCTGGAGTGCTGCGCTGAGAGACATTCCTTGAATTATTCCCATATCTCTTTCCCTTAGTTTTGGAGTTTCGGAATAAGTTGGATTGTTTTGATGTTTAAGAACGGGCTTACATGTGTTAACACAACGGCATAAATCAGAACTTATTACATTATCGAGTTTGATGTTCTTGAAAAGTTCACCTAATTTCTGAGCTTGATCCGCACCATCTTCATTAATATCAATGTCAATATGGCCCTGTAAAATTTTCTTAACGTTCCAGTCGGTTCTTCCGTGTCTAACGATAAAAACTCGAAGCTTATCGGGATCTTTGTTGCCAACTATATCTGTTGTCATTCAAATGAAGGTTGTGAGAGAGAAATGAGATGTTTTTCCGTTCGAGAGGTCTGCAATATAGAAGCATAACTATCTCAATAACTCACGTGATAATTTCAGATAAGCTATAGATAACTCGAGAATATGTGTTGCCAATGATAAAAAAAATTGTTGGTGAAATTTAGGAGTTGTAGTTTTTCGCTTCTTACTTCTTACAAAAAAAAAGTATTGTTGTCAATTTATTACTAACAGAACGTGTCCGTTGTTGCGTTGTTTGGTTGCAAATGACTAATTAAGTCATAATTCCACTCACGACAGGATTCAAGCAAATTTCTTTGCTGTGTTTTTAAAAATTTATTGGTTTTAATACGCCTGATAACTTGGTTTAGTAAAATGTGCTATCTCCATTTTTTGGTGGTATATTTTACATTTCCTAAGGTAGAGTCAAAAGCACTGAAAATTACCAACACGACACATAATACCTTAAATCAGAGAACATACTTGCGCTGAAACTCTGTGATTCTAGATTATACTTTTTCATCCTAAAATATAATTTTCATCTTAAATGGCACTTATTTTCTCGTAAATTCTCAATATCGATGATTAAACCAATCTGAGTCATAATAGAAGCAAAACCTTATTTAATCAACTATAATTAACTAAACCGCTTAATAAATCAATACTATTCCGAGCTTAATTGAAACAATTATAAAAGAGAGCCGATTTCGTTTGATTGTGATATTATATGAGTTCAATTATTATCAAATTACAGAGCATTTTGTGTTTATGGACGAACATACAGCAAAAATCCGGCCTTTTTACCAACCTTGGTATATAACAATTGAGCTCTATGATTCTCAAATTGAGTGTTCCAATAGGTCTTTCCACAATCCATCTTATCGGCTTCAGCATAAACATACTCAATCAAAGCTCTTCCAACACCACCGAGTCTGCAGGTTGGGGCAACAAACAAGTCGTTAAGATAAAGAGTGTTCTTAGCAGACCAAGTGTTTCTGTGAGTCAAATATGTTGCAAAACCAATGAGCTTACCTTCTTCATTAACGGCCACGGCTGCCCACATAGGCTCACTGTCGTCGAGGAAACGAGAGAAAGTTAATTCTGTAGTTTCATCATCGACAACATCAATTGACTTGTAAAATTCCAAGTAAGAGTCTGGACCTGTCCAGAGAGCTTTCCATTCAGCTTTATCCTTAGCTTCGATAGGTCTAATTGAGAAAGACATATTTATGTAATTAAGTGCGGCGAATTGAGGATTTGAATTAGCGACAAAGAGGGTCTTTAAGAAGGTTAAGAATGACTTTGAATCTTTTTTGTTGTAAAATAGAAGAAAAGAGGCGGGATGTGTCAGACAATTTATACTCTTAGTGGAGAAGACCTGCTTATCGTAGATTAATTGATAGCGGGTTTAGGACTGGATCGCGCACCTAGTTCCCTAATTCAGATGGTATATATCGGGATAAAAGGCCGAATTGAATCAGGAAAACTTAAGCGTAAATGGTCGAAGAGGGCCGACAGAAGTTGAGTTTTAATTTAATCTTTCTTGATATGATTTGATCGTTTTGTGTTGATTTCCATTTATGTTTCACTGATCGCAGTCACCTTTGTGCATTGATCCATTAGTTAAGGAAGATGAGAAGTGACTCAGAACAGAATTGTTTTGACTCTGACCTGACTTAAATCATGTTACGTAAGCAAACAAAGCAAGGCATGGAAATTGAATAAATTGACTAATTAATCTTCGAAGACTCATTATAAATTAAAGCACCTATGAGACACTCAGAGGCAGGCTACCTCAGGGTAAGTCGGCAGGCAGGCTCAGGCAGGCAGGTAGGCAGGAAGGCAGACAGAGACAGGGCTGCATGTATCATGGCTACCAGAAAGACGACATGTACCACCATTTTCAAAAGCTAAGGTTGCAAAGTACGAAATACTTCAAAATGCAAATACGGCGAGTAATAATCAATATAAAATGCCCTAAAAGTACTGGAAAATTGCCATTTAAGCCAAGAAATCCGTTTATTATGAGCAAAAATAAACGGCGCTCATCGCTCATGTTAACGCAGTCAGGCACTTGGACACTAATATACAGGAATTCAGAGTCACATTACATGCACATGCATAATATCGAGTAGTTAATAAGAGAAGGAGGCAAAAACGCTGCGTTTGTGAAACCGGTATTATTCACGTATTTTTTTGTGAAATGTTTCGTAGACGCCTTTTAATAAGATATTTCATCGCTAAACTCCGATGAATTCCCTTATTGGGTTAAACTCCGCGTTGACACAAATCAAGATGTGGCACGATCCATGAATCATTATGAAATACAAACACAATAGGTAAAATAACAGGCAGATGCAAGCAGAGGTCAGCTGAGAACAGATTTGACCACACGCCCAACGCAAACCAACGCACTCCAATGCATACCTAACGCACACCTACTGCAGACCTAACGCAGGTTGAGCGCAACGGCATCTGGACACCCCGGAAGTGATCACCAAAAATAAACTTTAATTTAAAAATTTGTGAATTTAATATTGATTAAGAGAATATCGAATTGAAAAATTTACAAGACTGAGACAAAGGCTGGCGCTTAAAATGAATAACTCTGCCCGCTGTCACTTTGCATGGTGGTTAGTAAATCGCTTAATCGAATAGTACCACGAAAACAAACCAAAATGTTCAACAGAACGAAAAAAACACCCGACCCGTACTGCATACAGCATGTGGAGTAACGAAACTCGCTGAGAGTGTACGTGAAAAGGCCAAAGCCAGAGTTAATGCGTGAGTGATTGTATAAGGGAGCGAGAAGCACTGTGTATAAACTAAAAGAGACTGCATATAAGAGAAATTGTCTAGTAAGTAGGTCAGTGAGACTGACAAGTACACCCTCAAACACTGGGGTAAAAACGTATTTCATTTAACTTTCCCATACACCTTTACACACAACACTAAATACTTTTCAGCCGTTTCCAGAATTTCCACTCTAACTATGGTGAATATGCTGAAGTCAGTTAAAAAAGAAGAACCGAAAAAAAGAGGGAAATATGGAAGACCTTGTGACCGATGCGCCTCAAGGCGAATCAGATGTGTGATGTCTGAAGACAACAAATCATGTATTGGCTGCCTAAATAATAAGGTTCAGTGTACACAAGTGCGAATTCGGCATAAATCAGGCCCGAAATTTGCAAAAAAGGATCGTGTTTTACAGACTACGAGACAGACGAGTCTGGCGAGTCAATCGCCTCTGCTAACAATGCCTAAGCAGCAAACACAACAGCAGCAGCAGCAGCAACAACAGCAGCAACAAGAACAGCAACAACAACAGGTGCCACTACCTGAAAGCCTTTCCACAACATCGCTTCAAACGGGTTTATCAACACATCCGTCAGTACATCCAGGTCTTCCAACACTCTCAACTGTACAAAATGACCTCGTAAATTCTATGCCTACTTACAATTTAATGGGCAGCAATCTAAATATGAAGCAAAACATCACCACCGGTCTAACTCCATCAGTACCAGCCGGTGTAGAGTTTGACTTTGCTACATCTCTTGAAAACAGTAGAACTGACCCAAAACTCCAGGTTAAAGCAGAATCAGCTGAGAATTTAAATTCAAATCTACAAGATCATCAAGGAGGCGATATATTCGATGTTTTCCAAAACACTTCTATTCATCTTTCTAAGTTCTCCGTAGAACATTTACTTCCGAGACTTCAAGTCTACCAAACGTGGTTTTATGGATCGTGGCCTGTTCTTTCGGTCGCAGAGTTAATACTGACGATCTCAGATGGCGCTCAAATGCGTTATGAAAAAAACGCTATTCGACTCACTGAACAAAACGCCATGCTGTATGCACTTTGTTGCTCAGTTTGTGCTGCAATTACAACACAAATTTCGTTCGTTTCTGATAAAGATACTGTTTTGGATTATAATACGTTCTCTGCGTCTGAATATGCAGATGAGGCAAGAAGAGTTCGAAACCTCTTTGATTTCACCGCCAACCCAAATGTCCAAACTCTTCTATCCTCCTTCTTCCTCTACGCACACTACGTCAACAATAAGGGTAAAACGTTACAAGCAATCATTTATTTACGAGAGGCAATCACGATTGCACAAATCTTGGGATTTCATGAAGAATCATCCTACGTGGGCAAAACTAGAGCAGAAGTTCACCGATGGAGAAAGATTTACTATACACTCTTAGTAACAGAAAGATTTATGTGTTTTGAAGACGGAATGCCTGTCGTTTTAGAGCCATGCATTGCATTTCCAAATTTGGACGATGAAGAGTATCCAAGTCTATTGATGGGATTTACAGAGTTGATCAGAGTGTTTTCTGTTCCAAGCAAAGATTTCTTCGCCGAAATTTGTTTGAAAGGTGGCGCCAAGAAACCTATGGAAAACCAGCCAATCATCGAGCGGAAGCAAAGAATCTTACTGGTTCAAGAGAAATTATGGAACATTACACTTGGAATAAAAAAAATTGCGAACTCTCAAAAATTGGATGTTCTTCTCTCCAGGTCTTGGATTCGTGCATTGGCTTGGCACATCACCAGCGAGGCTGGCCTTGTGGTGGCAGGAGGTAACTCCAACGATTGTTTCGATTTGGAATTCCCGGTAACGATTGCAAGAGATTTTCTTGCACAAACAAGTGACTTGCCAATGTTTGCGTTTGAGGCGAATGGTCCTGGTGTATGTATTAAGCTTCTTGAAATAGCCACTTCAGTGACACACTCCATTCAAAAAGAACATGCACCAATCCCAACACTTAATGTTTTAGAAAGTCTTTTCCAAATCATTACCAAATGTGAAAATGATGTTACTCTTCCTCTTGATATGTATCAAAAAGTTGGAAATATCATTGCCTATTTTAAGACCAAGACGATTCCTCGACTTACTCAACTTACAAATAATAATAACTTTAAAGGGTCTTATATAGAGGAGATTGTTGATGATTTAGATGAAGATGATGTCGATGTTGATGTGGGTGTTGATTTTGTTTCTTCTCAGAATCGAGTTGAAACTCCGAATTTGAAAGTCTTTGAACTCAATCAAGGCGGCGTTGGCGGTGTTGGAGGCGGAGAAGGAAGTGGCGGTTATGAGAATATGGATGTTGGGGCGTTAACGGGAACGCCACAAATTATGGATTTTAGAGAAATGGCAGACTCTTATACTCTGGCCATGACGGATTTACGAAGAACAGGCAGAATTTCTGCCAATAGCAGCAATGTTTCACTTAACAATATGATGAATCTATTTATGAGTCGAACACCTCAGACGCAAGAAAAATGTGGTGGCAGTTTGGAGGAGCTTTTAGCTGACATCACTGGGAAATCTGGGAATTGTATGACATCAGAGACCTAGCACAAAGAAAAGAGCCTTACGAAGAGAAAACAGATAGAAACTGACTTGGTATTGGTTTATCTCTTTTCTCTTTTCTCTTTTCTATTTCCTTCTTTGTTCTTTGGTTAACGGAGGTTCAAGTCATGATAGAACTTGATTTTTTGGGATATAGTAATAATAATGAAATGGTTTTCTAAGAACATAAAAAGAAACAGTCAAGAAATATTACTGGTTTTGTTCAAAAGAGGTTTTTGAGGGGAATTTTTGGTCCTTTGTTGCGCCAGGCCTACGGTATTGTGTATTTTTGCGAGCGGAGGGAATTTTCAATTTTTGAGAAAAGTCCCGTTACTTACAGATCAGACAACTTGTGGTGTAATTATTTTAATGGAATCTGATTATTGAGCCAAGGGCTTCAAATTCAATGGGTTTTCAAAATTTCGTTGTTCATTTTGATGCATGTTCCTTAGCTTGGCTAGATGTTACCTTCCTCCTACCTCAGTTGGAGTCGACCCTCATGCGGCCCTATGCTCATGCGTTCCTGCCCTCCTGCTTCTAGTCACCGGCTCCAGTTATGAGGCAAGGATGTAGGTTCATAACCTAACCATAAACCACCTTCAAAACAGCCCAACGCTTGTTAGAATTTCATGTAGCGCTACAAATTTCAGACCGATTTTGATTCTAAAGTGTAATAAGAGCAGTAACGCAATAATTATTTCTTGTTTCAATGTATCTTTCTGTAAGCGGAGATGTCCATACCTAATCAGTTACCGCATTTGGAACAACCATTTATCAAGCGAGGCTACTTTTTTAATTTTTTATACTCTAGCTCATTGCAAACTTGGTGAAAAACTTTCAAGCAAAAATAAACAAAGAGGATTTAAAAGAGGAACTAAAATTCATGAAGATAAAAAAGCTCATACAAAACATCCCTTTGCTAATAAAAAAAATCTATCTGAAAAAAGTCCGATCTGTACATAGCCGTGCCTAACTGCCCCTCCTCCTGGTCACTTCAATTTCGGCTTTGTGCCATCGGGCGTAAGGGTACTACATATAAGAGCCTTGGTTATATTATCAGCGTGCCATACATTTGGGCGGGTCATCAGTGAAGCAAGTATCTATAATTAGAATTAATAAAACAAAATTGTTTGATTGAATTGAAAGAAAAATCGGTTTAGTAGGAGTAGAAAACCATTGCACAGCAAAATTGCCTAAATGTGTCTGTGAGCGGTTTTTCTGGTTTGAAGATTGGTATCTGCGAATTCGGTAAATTTACCCGCTCGACATGAGATACCCCAGATAAAAGTGATTTTCCCCCGCGAATCGGCTTTTTGAACTGTGGAGCATCTCTCCACTAAACAACTGAAGCAAGAAAATATTTTTGCCGAATTGCTGGTGATTGGTTGAAGTGGGGGGACACGCAAAGACTTGATTGCATGCGTAAAGATTCGCAATTGAAGGAATCTTTCCTTACGGATCTTGTCTGCAGTACCGGAATAAAATTTCCCTCGTTTTTTGAGAGTCATAGCTGCGAGTCCTGCATGTAGTTGAGTTTTTCCAGTTACTCCGCCCTACGCAGTGCCCGCAATCAACAGGTATTTGCGGCCAACCAAAGGCAAACGAAAAGAAGAGAAGAAATAACGTGAGTTCAATGCATGGTTGACATCAATTTTACCCCAACTGAGACCAATGGAATTGCAGGACCCCAACTGTTTTTCCGGCACACGGAGGCCGGATTCTGATTTCCGAGGTGGTGAAGGGGAAGATTTAACTTATTACCCCTCCGTTTTTGTACCTTAAATCATTATTAATTTTTTTACTTTTTAATTGTCTGTCTCTCAAAACATTTTCGATTACTCAATCTCTATCTCTTGCAATCTTTGCATTCGATATGTGCAAAAGAAACGAGGAAATTTCTTTACCCCAGGCCCCAAGAAGAGAAAATAAGCCATCATGCATTACATGAACAACTTCCCTACTGCCTGCAGTATTGGGCGCGACGTGATCCCACAAATCCCAACCATCATACTCAATGTAGAGTAAAGGCGAGGTTTTACGATGCAGTCCATACGTTTTGACCCCATATTCCCCACCACCATCATCGAATCCATGGGTCTCGTAAAGATTTAGTAGAAAAAGTATAAATAATACCGTCTCTTCCCTCCTCTCCGCTTGATTTTCATCTTTTGTTCATTATCTCATATCTTCGGATAAGACTTTCTAACTTCTTCAATCTTTACATCTTTTTCAAACTATAGCTGTGCTCATCACTCTTTGGTCAGCGCCAGTTCTAAGTATTGTTTGAATTTTTCTTCATCTGTTAAAGAATAAGAACAACAACAACAACTACTACAACAAAAACAACTCTACAAAAATGACCGACGTCAAAGACGCCCCTTTGATTTCAACAAAGGCTGACACCAACTCTAACATGTCGTTGGAGCCAGAGATGCAAGATTACCTTGCCAAATTCTTGGATATCTCTAACAACGCTAAGGAAAATGACAACAAGGATAAGCATATGCCTTTGGGTGAAGGTTTGAAGACCTTCCCTAAGGCTGCCATGTGGTCTGTTATCTTATCCACCGCCATTATTATGGAGGGTTACGATACCTGTCTTCTTAACTCCTTCTACGGATTCCCTGGTTTCGTCGAGAAATTCGGTACTTACTACCCTGCTGAGGGAAAATACCAAATCCCTCCAAAGTGGCAAACCGCTTTGTCTATGGCTACCAACGTTGGTGAAATCTTTGGTTTGTTCATCGCTGGTATTGTCTCCGACAGAATCGGTTACAGAAAAACTTTAATTGGTTCTTTAATCATGGTTACTGGTCTTATCTTCATTGTCTTCTTTGCTCCAAACATTCAAACATTGCTTGCTGGTGAACTTTTGTTGGGTTTGCCATGGGGTGCTTTCCAGACCTTAACTGTTTCTTACGCTTCTGAAGTTTGTCCTACCGTTTTGAGATTGTATTTGACTACCTACGTTAACGCTTGTTGGGTCATTGGTCAATTAATTGCTTCTATTATTTTGAAGGCTATGCTTTCCCTGCACAGCAAAGACTCCTACAAGATTCCTTTCGCTTTACAATGGATGTGGCCTCTTCCAATTGCTCTTGGTATCTTCTTCGCTCCTGAATCTCCATGGTGGTTGGTTAAAGTTGGTAAGTTGAGAGAGGCCAAGCACTCCCTTATGAGATTGTTGACTGAAAACGAGCACTTGCCAAATAAGGAACTCATGGCTGACGCTATGGTTGACAAAATCCACATGACTATTCGTGAAGAAGAGGCTCTCCAACAAGGTATCTCTTACTGGCACGCATTCAAGAAGGCTAACATCAGAAGAACCAGAGTCACTTGTTTCACTTGGTTGGTTCAAAACATCACTGGTTCTGCTTTCATGGGTTACTCCACTTACTTCTACCAAAACGCTGGTTTGTCCACTTCTAACTCTTTCACTTTCTCTATCGTTCAATACGTCTTGGGTTTGATCGGTACTATTTCTTCTTGGTTCTTGTCTCAAAAACTCGGTAGATTCGACATTTACTTCGGCGGTCTTGTTACTCAAACTGTCATTTTGTTTGTCGTCGGTGGTCTTGGTTTCTCTGCTGCTAAGAACGCTTCTTGGGCCATTGGTACTTTGCTTTTGGTTTTCACTTTCGTCTATGACTTGTCTGTTGGACCAATCTGTTACTGTTTGGTCACTGAGATTCCATCTGCTAAGTTGAGAACAAAAACCATTGTTTTGTCCAGAAACCTTTACAATGTCTCCGGTATTGTCATCTCTATTATTATGCCTTACATGTTGAACCCAACCGCCTGGAACTGGAAGGCCAAGACTGGTTTGTTTTGGGGTGGTCTTGCCTTTTTGTCTTCTATCTGGTGTTGGTTCGAGTTGCCAGAGACCAAGGGCAGAACTTTCGCCGAATTGGACTTGTTGTTCGAGCAAGGTGTTCCAGCCAGAAAGTTCAAGACTACTTCCGCCGAGGTTTTCGATGTTGGTCACATGATGGAGAAGCTTGGTGAAAACGGTATCAGACAAATCGTCGAGGACCAAAAGGCTGAGGCTCAACATGTTGAGAAGGTTTAATTCTGCTTGTTTTTTCTTATAAACAGAGTCAACAAAATCGAGCAGTGCTCTTTTTATGATTTACTTCTCCTTAAAAATTTTTAACTATAATGAGAGCTCGCTAATATAGAACCTAGTTAATGAATTGATATACGCAACTACTCTTTGTAAATTTATAAGCTCTTTAAAACCCCTTCAAATATTTGATCTTTTATTAAAACTTGAATGTCTCCATTACTTATTTTCTTGCCTGTGTTACTGCTTAGCTTAGTTTGAGATTACTCCAAATTGCTTCATTTCTGGAAACTAATTGGATTCAAAACTAAAAAAAGGAGTCTTTTCTGAAGGGAAGCCTGCCAATTTGCATTCATGTATGTCGGAAATTTTGCGTTCGTACATGTTAGTCAAGGGGTTAGCCCATCTTGAAACGGATTTTTCGAACGCAGGATGGATCAGGGCTCTTACGCAAACTCATAACCATAACTTAGGGTTTATTTCAAATTAGGAAATATTGCATAATCTTTCCTTGACACCACGTGAGTTTCTGTGCTTATGTAAGTTGAACGATTCAAGTAGTTTTTAAAAGATTTAAGAAAAGTACTCAATGGGAATGTAACGAACGTTTGAAAGTAGGGAATTAGAATATTTTTATTGGAAAATCTTGCTTGAAAAGATTTTTTGAGCTTCTTTTGTTATTTTCAAATCTAGGGTAAGGTTTTTGTATTTTGGTTCAGACACCCGCCTGCTGACCCCTCATCATAAATAGAACAGAAATAGGAAAAAAATTTAATTAAGCAAGTGAAACGCATTACATTTTTTACTTACTTTAAATTCGACCACTCTGAATCATCGCTATTACACTGTATTAGCCAAAATAGAAGCTACAAAATACAAAGACTCGAAATGCACACTTTTAGAATTAAAATTAATGATTAGATATTTCAAATTTCATCCTCAATGTCGGTTTCTAGATCACACATGGATCTACAGTTTGGACAATAAAATTGAGGATAACTCTTAATGATCACTGGCCGAATACACTTATAATGCCATGAATGTGAACAAGGACTTATGAATAGAGCCTGACAAGGATCTAGAGTCATCAAACAGATAGCACATTCAGTCACGTGCTTCTTGCTTTCAGCGGCGGCAGCAGCAGGGTTGTCTGTTTCAAGACGTAGATTTTTCATGCGCTCGTGAATTTCCAAGTTGTATTGATTGACTTTCCTTTGCCAACTATGGTTAAATTCACAGCGCATCTTCACACACCGGTAGATGTCCTCGGCTCCTCCGCGGTAGTCTAGACCTAATTGGATGATATCTCCATCAACAACAGGCCAATAAGTCAGCTCCATCGTTGCTTGAGAGAGTCTAACGTTATTCAAAAAAGTTCCCGACGAAGATTTGCAGTCTTTCAAAAACCACAGGCCATCGCTTCTACATTGTAACAGAGCGTGCGTTCTAGACACCACTTTCGACTTAAATACGATTGGACGTGAAGAGCCTTGCGGCGCATGTGCGGCGCTCTTGTTTTTCTCAGTATATCTTCCAATGGCGATTGTCTCGTTGGGTTTGATTCGGCGGATGACGGGTGAGAAGTAGAGCCCCGAACTAGCCGATGAGTGATCAATTATTGGCGTTAAACGCACTGAAAGCAGACCATCCAGACCACCTGGCGTGGTTGGATTGGATGCAGATGAGGTCTCTAAATTTCCGGCATCTACAGCTGCAACGGCTATGTTTCCAGCATCTACATTAGTGTCCACAGGATTAGGGATGACGGGATTGACGGGATTAGTTAAATTGGTAGTCTGTGGTTCAGCAAACTCAGCCTCTTCTACAGTGTTATCGAGATGATGAATTGAAGCAGTTCCTGGACCAGCCAATGAGCTCAAATTCGCAATCGTGGGACTATTGGACATAAAATTGTGTTCAGTTCCTGGAGATTCCCTAGCCAAAGAATTCCCATTAAGATTTCCCGAAGCGCCAATTCCTGAGTTTCCTGAAGCGTTGTTACTATTACCCCTAATACTACTTGCCCAATTTGAAAAAAACCCTAGGGAAGATCTTCTAGCAACCAGGCCACGACCATGATTCGATTGAGATGATTGATTCGATTGATTTGACTGGATAGACTGATTAGATTGAGTTGATTGATTTATTGTTGTTTCATTTGTTGTACGCGATTGACAACCTGGAGTGCCAGCAGCAGCAGAAGAAGCAGCAGCAGCAGCATTAATCGAGGAAGTAGAATTAGCATGGTTTCTCACATCTTGACTATTTCCAGTCAGTTCCTGTGCCTCGGTTGTAAGGGTAGGTGACGCAACTTGAGCGATTGAAGGACCATTTCCAGGAACACGTAAGACTTCACAATCTGTTAAAACATCACTCACGAAAACAGCATCGCCTCTTTCTGAATCGGGACTTTCGCTTTGAGAAGTCAAGTAAAGCGCTGGCGGTTGAGGGAGTGAACTCTGACCCTGTGGACTTTCCGTTTGTGGAAGTGGACCTCCGTCACCGTCCAAGGCGTCAACAAACGACATATTGGCTGGGTCACGTGGAGAACCCGAAGCGGATTCTTCAGATGAGTTTGTTGCAGAAAGATCCTTTGTTTTCAAGTGAAGACCTGCAGCAGAGCTAGGATCTGTAGACGCTGACTGCATCACAAGAGGAAGACTAAAGCTAAGGGAATAGAAACGGGAAATTTATTTTAAGTCGAGGAAGGTACGTGTTTTCTCTTTAAATGAAATCTCCCTTCTTTCAAATGTTTCTTGGAAAAGAGGGATGAAACACTTGGGTCACAAAAAGGGAAAATGGGGAAAGATGCGGGTATATGGTGTTTAGTGAGGGCAGTCTTGAGGTCAGTCTTAAAGGCAGTCTTGAGGGTTTAGGCTAAGAAAAGAGAAGGGTTTGAACGAGCCAAGAAATTTAAAGACTGCGATTTCGCAATGAAAACGATTTTTTATTTTCTTTTTTATTTTAAGTTATTAAATGTAAAATTCTCTTTTGATGTTCATTACTGTTGAGTCTTGGTCTGGGGTCAATAGGGCGGAGGTAGGGCGGGTGGATTTAGGGCGGGCGGTGCAGGAATGACGGAAAATAGTAAGGGAAGGGCGAGGAAAAGAAATGTTCTGCACGGTGATCGGAGACATTTATTTAAAATTATTGAATTTTTTAGTATTCTGCATTTAAGTAACGTTGTTCTTGGTTTAAGAAGTTTTACTTCTTCGGTTTTTGGGTGGTTTCAAAGATGTTTCAGGGTTTGTTTTGCGTAGGTGCTGCAGGTAATCTCTTTAGTGCTTGCCCGATTCCCATTACGTTCAAGGCTTGTTTGCAACCAGCGATGCGAAAAACAAATTTTTATACGTAAACTGGGGATTCATTATTATTGGATTGATTCGCTTTCCAATTTTCATTGGATTTTTTTGCCGCGAAAACACTGGGCATATTACGTTACGGATTGTAAATTCATGGAGTTTCAGTTGAAATGAACTTCTATAGATATAGATTTTTTCATCATTGTGTTTTCTAACTGTTTTGATAACCTTCCATTTTCATCTTTCATAATTTTGGTCAGAAACCTCGATCTGCTTATAAATCTTGTCCTGGCGGCAAGTTTTTTTACCATTACATTCGAAGCTAAGCTCACTTTTCATAAATTAAAATTTAAAAAAATTAAAAATTGCTTTTCTCGCTCACAAGACGCAACAACAATTGCTGTAATTCCTTTCTTCCCTTTGGACTATCCCAAATTCTATGATTAGAGTTCTCTGCAACAACCCACTCTAAGGGCCTAGAACTAAGTTTCGTCAATTCTCTCTGCCATTTTCCCCAATTTAGTGACTGCTGAATCATACTATCAGACAGAATCACAGATAATGGGATATTCTTGATATCCGCGCTGCGTACTTCATTATATGAAAGAATCGACGCCGTGATTTGCTCTTGCAATCTGGCTCGTAAATACTTATAGCTGTGAATCATATCAGAGCCGAAAATACGGCTCTTAGACAGATATCGACGTGGATGGAAGAACCAATGGATGCTGCGAATGACCCCTAATGGTGAGACAAGTCCTCTAAGCCACAACAAGAACCCTTGCAATGAGTCCATGAGTTCTAAATTGTTCCAGAAAACACGTCGACTCTCATTCTTCTTATTTGGTCCGCTGAATGGGAAATGTGTCAAAAGATCCTCATGCCAACTATCCACCAAAAGAATTGAATGCATCTGACCTGGCTTTCTCAGTGCGAAAACTCTCGAGTATAATCCACCAATGTCAAAGCCAACAGCGCTGAATGGGCCATCAATATTTTCTTTGGCTAATGCCTCCATTAAATAGTCTGTAATTAATCCGATCGAAACAGGCGAAGGTGCACCTTCAGAAAACGCGTACCCAGGACGATCCCAAACACAATAACGCTCAATTTTGTTCATGTTGTAAAGCTCCTGGATCCATTCTTGAAACAGCTCCGATGACGATAATTGACCGCCTTCTACCAAAACAATTGGTTGTTTAGGCTCATCATCATTTCCTAAAACGGTAGAGTTTGCATGAACATCACCATAACAAGCTAGATGGACTTTGAACAGATTCTCATTCACAGGAATCATTTTACCCCAAGGCTTTTCATGTGAATCAAAGGCATCAAGCCAGAGAGACAAACTAATATTCCAGATTGCAAGAAGAAGAATGAACTTTATAATAACTTTGAATAATGTGACAGTCATTTCAAACAATGTTTTTCTTGTTTCCACCCTACCTGTGTATTTAATTTCTTGGGCGGCTTTGCCCTTTTCTACCCAATAATCAGCGAAACAATTGAATGCAATATTGAAAGCTGTCCAAAGGGTTAAAAGAATTCCAAAGAGTCCCAACAGAGAACGCAACTTAGGGATACAGAGGACTACAATCACATCCAAAATTATAAGTGCACATGATATATAACCCAAGATTCTTTCGTAATACGCAGGGACTGCAAAGCACCAAATGGTAACAATACCTGTCAATATGCACAAAATAATTAAGTTTAATTCCAAAAACAGCGCGTCCTGAGTTCCTAAGCCAGGTATGGTTATGAACTGCGAAACAAGCACAATGAGAAAAAGTGCAGAATTAAGCAACAAGATGAGGATCAACACCTGACGAAGAAGCCGAATTCGTTTTAGATTAAGAGGTGACACCTTCGGATCATCGGGATCAAGGTATCCTGGAGATGCGCGGTGATTTGTCAATAATGGTTCCAGTTCATTATCTTCGACAGGCCTACTAATTTCTCTTGATGTAGATTGTTCCGGACTTTTACCCTTTGCTTTAGACGACTCATGATGAGTACTGGATGTAGGAGGATCTGAAGAACCAGGCATATTTAGGATTCCAAAGTGTGAAACTTGAAGACAATTGATTCGTGAGATTCAGGAAATATAGCTATTTTGCTTTGAAATTCAGTGTTCACAGAGTAAAGGGCGAAAACCGATAATCACCCTGTCAATGCGAGAAGTAACTCAGGATCACTAGAGGATTTGTAAAGCGTTTTTCAAGAGTGAACGTAATTTCCAGACGGGAATTAGAAGGAATCTCTTATATAGTGAATTGAAAATGTGAAGTATAATGTGAAGTCTGATAACTCAATTGCCAATGTTTATCTACTTATACACAAATTATAGCAACCCATTCCTTAGTATGATGAGCCAAGTATGCAGAGCAAGAACGTGATCACTCCTTAAATGGTAATGAAAAAAATAAAAGAAAATCCAACAAAAGTGTCATAAGATATATATTCATATTTACAATTTACAGTATTAATTATCTATAAATGAGAATGAGTGCCTAAAATGGTTAGTCACCACGGCTGAAAGAGTATATCCTGCACAGAATGGTTTTATCTCCCAGATAAGAACAATGCTCAAGTGAAACCGTTTAAGGTACAAATTACCTTCTTAGTCGTCCCAAATAGGAGAGAGAAAGCTAAAAAACCATCTTCATTTTCATTTTGCAACTTTTTACTCGTAACTCTCCACAATTTGCCACACTCTTTTCCCGAAGTTTATATCACCATTTCATTTGTCAAAACCAATACATTCCAAATACAATTGCAAATTGATTCCCTTCCCTCTTTTCCTCCTTCAACCTCTACTACCTCCTCAATTTCATTTTACCCCACTCCCTAATTAGATTGATTCGTAAACATAGCGAATTTTCATAATATGTCTCTTATTACTATTACCGACTTTGTTGAAGAAAAGGATGCAATTTACTACCTAATCAACGTTCGTCTTCCATTGAGATCACTTCTTGTACAACGTCGATACTCTGAATTTCTATCGTTGCTACTGGATTTATGTACTGAATTGGGAATATCCCCCTCGGACTTTCCTTATGAATTGCCTTCCAAAGGCGGACTTTTCGCCGGAAAGGCCAAATTGGCAGCAGCAAGAATCCGCCCACTTGAGAAATTTTTGAATAATGTTATCCGCGATAGAGATATTCAAAATCGAAAACCCGTTCATGCGTTCCTAGAACTTCCACGGAATTTCAAGTTTGCCGCTGAATCTTTCCTGAAGAACCCCGACGATAAAGACTACGATGATAATTTCTTGTTAGACATGAATGCTCAAGAAATAAATAGTTCAAATTGGCTAACTCATCTTCGAATAGTAAACAGTAGTGTTTCTCGGATGATTGGGACGGATGTTTCTACCAAACTTAATAGCCGATCGAAGATAGATAAGATTGTTCATCCGGCTATTGGAACTTTAGAGAATACATTGAATGAGCATTACAAAAATGGTGAGCTTACAAAGGCCGAATATAACCGCCGTTCTTCGAGTATTCAGGTTTTGAAAAGTGATTTACAGGCCAAAACAACACTTTCTAGTAATGATTGGAACACAGAAAATGCTCGGAATGCACGGCAAAAAAGCCAAGACAAACCCGTAGAAACGAATGATACCATCGCTCTTTCCAATCAAGAGTTGTTGCAGAGACAACAACAAGTCCATAGAGAGCAAGACCAAGAATTGGAGGAGCTTCGCAAAGCCATTGCAAGCCAAAGAAGAATAGGAGAAGCAATCAATAAAGAAGTTTCCGAGCAAAATGAAATTCTAGATTCTCTTTCTCAAGAAGTTGATGCATCAAATGCTAAGCTCGAAAACGCACGTGCCAGGACAAGGAAAATTGGGTAAATCATATTTACATAATACTACATTCATAACGACAATGACATCTTCTGATAATTGCGTAGATTTTTAAGTAGTCAGTAGATCATGACGTAGGCGACAAGTCAATGGAGGAGTTTAACAGCACCCAAGAATCTCACCAGATGAATTCGAGATGATAGAAAAAACCCATTCATTTATGTTCATTTTTTTTTTTTTTGAATAGTTCCAAAAATTTAAGGTCGTGAAAAACTTAAAATCTTATAAAGGGTTACCCGGCACAAGCACAGTATATATGTCGAGGCAGGTGAAAAATTCCTACAACTACTTTGAATAACACCTTTTAAAAACGTATGTGACACCTATTGTTTGAAGATGAAAACACTTCGCCTTTATCGATAACTCATGAGAATTCAAAAAGTTTACACCAAGATCTACGCTGAGAACAATTTCATTTGAACATATACTAACTATTAGATTCCAGTAGAATTATATCAAGGTCCTCAATTATTAGAACTTTCGAAAATTTTAAAGCGTCAGGGTGGTTAAACAAGCTAGTCCATGTTTCAAGTGGGTTATATTACTGAAGTTATTCTCGATATTAGTAAGTTTTGAGTAGGCATTACATAGTAGATTACAATAATAGTAGGCTATCATTCAGGGTTTAGGGAATAATTCATCTGTATGCTGTATTAAACAACATATAAGTGAGGATACTTTTCTTTAATTACTTCTCCCCATAACTCTATTCCATTCTTTATTTCCTTCTCAGAAAGTAAAGAAACACAGAGTCTGGCATGAGTTTTACCCCAACCTTGAGGGTCACCCGCCACCTCGAATTCCGACCCATCAGCAATAATAACATTATATCTTTCTTTGACAATTTTAATGGTTTCGGCTAAATCCACGCCTTCTCCCTTAACCTCGACCCATACAAAGTAACCGCCGTCTCCACCAAAAACCTTAGTGTGATTGGATGGAAGATTGGCTTGTAAAGCTGCCAACATGACTTTTGAACGAGATGAATATACCTTTATAAGACCCTCGATGATGTCATTTAATTGACCAGATTCAATCAAATCTTGCACTACAAAAGTGTTGAGTTGAGAAGGAGTGCCACCGGATTTGACTGCGCCAACAGAAGAAAGTTGTTGCGCCAATTTTTCAGTAACAGTTTCGTGCCAACCGACTCTTAACCCCGGAGCGATGATTTTGGAAAAAGACGCATTCGACACCGAGTTTCCGAATTGGAAATTGGGGGGTAGAGTATCTTTATCAAGATGAGTAATTTTGAGTTCGGGAACTTGGCTGTTGTAACCCAAAAAATCATAAACATCATCTGAAATTATTAAAAGATCATTCTTTCTTGCAATTTCCAAGAGTTTTATTCTTGTTTTCCGTGAATAGGTTAAGCCGCCAGGATTAGAAAACGTCGGAACTAAATACATAACATATCTGTATATCTTACGTAAACCACGATCAGAGGATTCAATCAAGTTACATTCCTTGTCTGTGATTTCGGAAAAACCGTATTTTTCATTTAATTCTGCCAATTTCAGCTCCAACAGAACCAAATCAATATCATAATTTTGATTTGGCGTTTCTAAAATTGAAGACATTTTGCCTTCGAAGCCAAAATCATGAAAAACGTAATTGATTAAAAAGTACGTGGGTGAAACAAGAAATGCATGTTTAGTGATTTCCTGATCCGTACATGTTGCAAGAATGTGCATAGCACCGTAAGAGGAGCCATTGGTTAGATTAAAGGTATCTGGGTGGGCAGCCGGACGATTAAATTTTCGACAACTCCATTCAGAAATACATTTCCGGATTTGGTAATTTCCTGGATCGGATCCATATTGAAGAGGAGGCCGATTTACTGCATCATTTTCGGACTCGGAGTAATCCTTGTGAAGAATCTTATTGAAAGATGCAGCCAATTCCGAATTAGGCAAGAGGTCTATGGTTGGATGACCTTTAAAGAAGTTAATTGGATCCATTGAACGAATGAAGAATCGTGGTAAATGTGTAGAAGAACTGAAGGGTGGAAGAATTGGGGAAAGTGAATTTATGGAGGAGAGGACGGAATTTGTACTTAGCGCATATAAGCCGATAAGAAAAAGTGAATCAGAGTGAAACGTAATCATGATTGACTCAAAGAAACAATATTTTATTAATCCGATTTTTTTGCTTCAATTTTTTTGGATTTTTTTTGGTTTCGTCTTAGCTGTCTATCGGTTTTGACTAGACCGAAAAGTGGAGTGCTTCAACTGAAGACAAAGGTTTTTTTTTTTTTAATTTAATGAATAAAGATGGTGAGTTTTTCACTGAAATCAATACAGAAGAGGATTGTTATTTATTCTCTGATGGTATGTATATGCGATCTCCTCAAAGACGTTGTGAGAGTATTGATTTTGAAGTTCTTCAACAGAAAATCTTTTATGGAATAATCGGATTTAATTGTATTGTCCAGTCAAGTAAAAATCCTGATTAAAGTTTAAAGCTAGTCCTTTTTATGAATATGCCACTCAGATGCCCAACTATGATATTCTTCATAAAAAGGACTCTAAGGAGTATCAATACAGAGATGCAGAGAGCAACGCTCAATTTAAGACATTCGAGTTATTTTCTTTACTGGTGAAGTGAACCGAGCTTCAGTGCCTTGAGACCAGCTCCCAGCGCCTACCAACCACGGCACCCAAAGCACAAACTCACACTCATATGCTAGTATCAAACAAACGCAATTAATATTTTTAAATTATGCCTGAATATGTTTTGAAAAATTTAGTTTATAATTCGATCTGACCGCCGACACACTCAAGCCAGCTCTAATACTAACCCTCAGCAACCCTCCAAAGGCTCAAAACAGACCAAAGAAAACCTAAAGTTAATAAAAAAGAGAGGAAAGAAATAATTAAAAAATTAAACAGAATGAAAAATGGTTAAAATAACATTTGAACGATTCCTTTGTAAATCATACTGCCTGGTGTACGGATGTCGGCATCCCTCCAATCGTTCGCAGCTCAAAAGACCTTCCCCAAACCTTTTACAAAACCAACGTTAACCCTTTCCACAACTACCATGCCTACAATCTCCGGGCTCGCTCTTAGCGCTTTTCTTGGTGCTGCAGCCAGAGGCTTACAAGTTCGCATCATCGGGAAGAAATTCGCCCCCTCCATGGATAGACTCGTAGGATATGGATTATCTCTGGGCTTGTTCGTAGGAGGATACTTGGTTTGTGAACATTTCACGCTGCAAAACTCACAACTATTGAAGAGAAGACTTTTTCAATTGAGAGAGCAAAGAGCACAATTGGATGCATTCCATGAGTTCGATCAAGAGGCTGAGTTCAGAGTCACTCCTCAAAAGAGAAAGGAGTTGTTTTGGGAGTTGATTGACTCCTTTGGTCAGAAATATAAATAAGCATATGATATTCACAAGGACACGTTCCAACTTTAAATAAATATATACGGAAAGTAGTAGAGGTGTAGAGAAAAGAGCGTAAACGCAGAGTTGTAAATGAAAGAGCGTAGAAGTAGAGTTAGTGGACTTTAGAGCGTAAATTTTAGGAGAGAAGCAAATGTAGAAATTGGTAGAAGTCTTTTAATTAAATTGAAGTACTTCAACTTGTTGTTTCTCTATTAACACCGTAAGTCTATGAGCCGTCCAATCAAATTCTATCATTTAAAAATACTGAACCTTAAAAAAATGAAGTTTTACCGATTTTAACATTTGCATCAAACTGGTTTTAATTGAGGTTACTTAATGGTCTTCTTGTTAGTGCTCTGCCTAAAAACATCTCAGTTGATTCAAGGTGAAAAGCGTTCAAATCACAATAATGAATTCTTTGACCGGATATTATCTATCTTTATCTCAATTGTGAATCTCACTTCAAAAGGACTCTGTTGTAAATAGCTAATCTATGGTGAATCTTAGAGCGAACACATTATACATCCATTAGTTGAGAACCTAAATGAAATTATATTCCTTCAATAACTAACTTATTAAGACAAAAAATTTATTTATATGTCATCTCTGAATAAGCTTTGATGCTTTTCGGTTGCAGAGCGCTGAGAAATGGAAATCTTAGAGTCTTTCAATATTTAACTCGTCTGAACGTAATTGTATTGATTTAATTTCAGAGCTAATTCAAAGCCTTGGCTTCAATCATTTCAATTAGCTTACTCCTGTTGACGTTGCTCCGTCTAAGGATAACTTTCGGTCGAAGCTAGCCAGCTAATCGAAAGAGAAGCTACTGACTGCTATGCACCTGATTATAAAATCAATTTTGACTGGTTCTTTCTTTCAGGCTTAAGCTTTTAATATCTATCGTGAATTTTTTTGGTGCATACTATTTCAATGATATACTGTTATTGAAAAAAAATAAATCCCTAATTCTAGTTTTATTGAATAATCTCAAACGGCTTGTCAAGTATTCATCTATTTAAAATAGTTTGATGATCGTACTTGGGCCCTTTCGGCGGTGGTTAGTTTACATAAGAGAGCCAAAATAGAACTGTAAAGCAGGTTTTCCGTGAAATTTACTATCTCAAATAACCAATACTTGAAAGAAACATTTGAAGAGAAATATTTAGAAACATTTGAATACCCGTACCTTTCTTGTAACATGGCTTCACCCCAAATATTGAAATAAAAGTCGCTTTATTACAATGCATCAATTAAGTACTATTAATCTTAACACCATTCTATTCACCAACACTCTCAACAATAGCGCCCTCCTCTTCTTCCCCTTCCCCTTCTCCTTCCTCTTCGCCATCACTCATAACATCACTATCAGAGCCACTATCAGAGCCACTAAGATCAGAATTCTCGTCTTCTTCCACAGCTCCCGTGTATGTCTCATCTTCTTCTTCATCATCTTCATCAGGCTCACCTGTTAATTGAGATAATCCATCAACACCGACACCACCGATACCAGGATCAATATTATCATTCTCTTCCTTCAATTTTTTATCGTCTGTTCTCTTTTCTCTATGCTCCTCATCGAATGATCCATCCAGGATTTGTCGGCGCTTGAAGAATTCATCAACAATTTGAAAACATCTTTGATCAACCATTGAAAACTCAAGAGTTTCTTTTTGATCATTGCCTAACATTATCGTGACTAAGACGCTGAATGTGAATTTAGCAATGTCTTTATATGATACATGAAGGACTTTAGTGAAGTCATATAGTAAGACTGGTTTTTTGAAACCAAAACACAAGTATGCAGATTCGGCGGAGTCGGCTATAAGCACCAAAGAACCCTCTTTTGAGCCTCGATAAGCAGCAACGTTTACAAAATCATTTACAGAAGTTGCAGCTTGAGAAAGACAAATTGCGGTATCTTCGTTCATGTTCAAGGTATTCTTACGAGGGTCAATCAAAGGCATATAATTAATGAGGCGGACTCCACAAAGTTGGAATTGTCTTTCCAAAAAATCAATTATCATCTCATTGATTGGTCTAATCGAGTCTGATCGTGGATCTTCAGGTGTTAGGGTCTGTTCAGCATCGGCGGGAATTTTACCATCTTCTACGAACTGTCTCTTCACTGCGTCCAAATTTATAGTGCAAATTATAGGTTCATTTTTTCCCTGTGTCAAGAATGCTTTCTCCCGGAACCAAAGACAAAGCATGGCGGTGTCTTTTTTGGTAGACACTGTTGAATTTCCCAAAATTGGAATAATCACACACAATTTCACGGCCTCATGAAGGCTTCGAATCAGAAATTCCGGGATCTTCGTTTGTGGATTCACTACAGATAAGAGCGGCTGAGGAGCCTCATCGCTACTAACCAACAAATGGAACATTAATGTCAATCTACGTCTTGACGGTGAAACAAAGGACAAATTGGGTAATTCGAATATTATTTCACTTGGATCAATTGGTGAAGATATTTCAATTGTATGTGTCAGAACTGCATCCGGATCGTAAGAAACCAACGCTGGCGGAGGTGTATTCAAATTTTCATCCTTTCTGGGCCTGCCGACTTTTCGACGCTTTGGAGGATCTGGACTGAGGAAGTTCACCACTTCACTGAAGATGGCTTCGCTTCCGGGGTTGTCAGTTACATAGGCTCCAACCTTGGTTTGAAGCCCTTTAGGTAATTTCGTAAGCCACATAATTTTCGAGAATGGATTGTATTTTTGTGGTTGTTTTGATTTTGTATTGAATTTGGTTTGGATTGATTTGTTTTGGTTTCGGTGGATTGATTTTGGTGTCCTGGTCTTTCACTCTGGTGTATTGATGTTTAGATTCGATGGGGTTACAAGGTTGCAAATTATCGAAATGTAGTGATTGAAGAGCGCGTTAGGAATGGTGAATAATGGGCATTTGAAGCAAATTAAGAAAGTATTGGGATACAATGAAATAGAAGTAATTTTCATGGAAGAAATTCAAACAATTTATTTAGCAATTTTGCAATAAGAACAAAACTAACCCGTCGAGATACACTTATTCAAACATATAAATAAAAAAAATTGTTGGTTTTAAATTTATTAAAATATTTTTCAATTACTTTCTTTTCATTAATTGTCCATTACCTGGGAACTCTATTTGGAACTCTTTTTAACAACTTCTGACAGTGTCTCTCTTCTGTCTACTGGCTGGGGCTTGAAGTCTCGAGAAGTAATTTTGGTATGTTGCATGGGGTAAATGCGGATGTGTTGACGCTTTTTAGTTCGACAAGTCCAGGACTTTTAATTTCTAAAAGCCATTTGGCGATTGCAATTGCCTATTTGGATAATGTGCTTAAGAACTCCTCTTCAGGATCTTTAGAGAATATCCTGCTTAAGGATACTTTATTAGGGGATGATTTAAAAGAACAATTTACGAGACTTAGGTCTCAATTGAATGATCTAGACAAACTTCAAGAAAACAATGATGCTAGAGCTGAATGGCCCAATGAAAGGGATCAAGTTCTGGATGACAGTACTCAATTGCTTGATCGAGAAAGGGCTAACACGTCAAAAACGGTTGTGGATATTGACCCACATAAATCTTTTCTTCTCGCTCACGCTTTCCCAAAACAGTTTAATGAAGCGTTAGCTTTGTTGACAGATAAAGCTATCTATTTGGAGCTTTGGCGTCACTCAGACTCTCCAAATACACTAGTAGACCAATATATGAGTGGACAAAACGGTGATTCTAGTGTTTTTGTCCGTATAAAAGAAACCGCTGATAAAGAAGAAATTCCACCAATTTCGTCGGATCCACTTAAACGCATAAATCAATTGTTAAAGCCACTACAGTATACATTAACACGTAAAGGTCTAGAACGAGTTGAGTGCACGGAAAAAAAGGAAAAAGAATCAAAATATTCAACTTTAAATTCTCTGCTTCCGACTTTTAATTACGTTCATGTTGATCCGTACACCTGGTATTGTTCATGTTCAAGTTACCATGAAATGCAAGAGAATGAAGTATTTAAAAACCTGGGTCCGGAAATCTTGAGAAACACCGACAATGAATATAACGTTTCGAAATTTCTAGAAAACTCTCCTTGTTTGCATTCAGACCGATTACCAATGTGCAAACATTTAATGGCTATACTTCTTGCTGCCTCCAATTTTGAAGTTGTCAAATCTGAGAATCTCATAACTATAGTAGAGATAAGAAGAGAAGGAAATGTTTAGGTAGAAAAGAAAGCAAGAGAAGGAGAATGCAGAAAGAGTTGCAGATGGCGTGGCTTCAGATACGTTATACTCGCTATTTCAGCAGAAGGCTAGATTTTTGTAACCCTAGTTTGTAAATTGGCTTAAGAAGATTTCTGGTCGTATTTAAAATATTTGAGCTTTTTTTTTCAAAAGAATCCAATAAATCACGTTCATTTCCCACGTTTAGAATCAAACAAGCCGTGCAGCGCCGCAAGGGCGGTGACTTAATAAGGAGACCAAGGCCTACTTTTAAAGCTGCATTTAGAATATTACAATGCTGAACCATTTGAAACCAAAGACATTACTCATTCATTCGCATAAAAACCTCAGCAAAATATGTCGCGTGCCTGCTTCCCAACCCTAAACAACGAGGCAGAAAAAGAATTTTTTACCTATAATTTAAAAAAAGATGAAAATCGTGATCGGTTAATAATTTACGAAGTGCAGAAGGTGACACAAAGTATTACCGAATGCAGAACATTCCTACATGTTATTTTACCCTTCAACGAAACAAGGAAAAAATATTAAAAGATGAAAAATTTATTGAGAAAGAAAATCAGTAATACACAAACCGAAAATTCATAGTTTATCTTCTTTAGAGGAGTGGGCCACAGTACCCCGAACGACCGCCGAGCTATAGAGGAAGAATAAAGAGGAGCAAAAGAAATAGGAGTAAACAGATAAGTTACCGATCCAACTGGTATAAGCTAATTTCCCTTCACAACTGTCAAGCCTTTTTAAGAACAATTTCAAGTTCAGTGCTGAACAATTCTTATCTATAAGCTATAATTGTCAAGACATGAACAAGAGAATACACAGTGTCCCAAAAACAATTGGAGTCAAGCTGATACAATCTGATACATTAAAACTAAAGATTTTAGTTCATACAGCTTAATCTAATTATATTTTGTCTTAGTCAATTAACCCAGTCTAGTTCAATCTCAAATAAAAATCTTAAATTAATTAAACCAAACTCAACTCAACTAAAATAATTTAATCTAATTTAATTTAAAATAATTTCAAAAAAAATTAATAAACAAATTTATTTTCATTACATTTATTTAGTATGCTTGATTACTGCCGCCCAAGGCGCACTGGCCGCTTAGGATTCGCACTCGCATTCGCACTCATTCTCGCAGTCGCACTGCCCATTTTTTTCACTCAAACGTTCGACACATCCACATTTATGGTCACTTTTGTAATAACCATTGACATTTAAAGAAACGGAATTTCCCATATTCCAACCATAAATTTAAGAAATTACCCGCTAAATTAGTTACCGGATTTGATACCTTCCGTACAGGCTCCCGATATTCCCTCTTTATCCTGACAACGCTGAGAATCGACAATTTTTCATCTATAGTATGCCAAAAGCTTCCACATCGACACCATCGGGCTTAGAACAAAATTCTTTGAAGAGTACGAATACAAGTAGGTCCCGTGCGTCCACCACAACCTCTTCTAGCCCATCTACCACAACCTCCACTACTTCTTCAACCCCCACTTCAAGCTCAGCCAGTGGGAATGGGACGTCTACAGTTTCTGGACCAAGGAGGTTTCGAGGAGATGTTCCTGCGTTCAATCCAAGTGTTCCACATTTATATACTCAACAAATGCAACAGCAGCAACAGCAGAGTCAAAACCAACAAAGTTACAACCATCAAAGCCATCTGAACCATCTGAGCCATAATCATCAAAATCACCAAAGTCATCAGAATAATCATCATCATCAGAGTCATCACAGTCATAGTCAAAACCCTTATTCTCCTCATCTCAGACTGTCTCAATACTACACTCAACCCTATGTCTATAATCCTCCAATGATGCAATACTATCCAATGACTATGGGATACCCGGACTATTCAATGTATCAGCCGCAATTCCCATACTATCACCCTAATCAATTTCACAATCAGGGATATGTAAATATGACAGGTGTGGCTAATGTAGGCGGCGTAGGCAGTGTCAGCGGTGTCAGTCATGTCAATGGCATGGGTGGCGGTCCATCCAGCGGCTACTATGCGGCACCAGGTAGTTCCTCTTCAATTAATTCTTCAAATAGAAGAAGATATCAAAAAGATTCATATCATGATTATCATAGTCCTGAAACCCTTTCATCCGATTTCGTATCTACACCTACACCTACACCAGCAGAAAGTATACCCTCTACAGGAAAACAGGATGAATTTCTAAGGCTTGATCAAAATGATCAAAAGTATATAGATTCTAGTAATAGTGGGGCTAAGAGCCGACAAGACCTGCTTAGTAATAATGATCACAAAGGGAAAGAAGGAAAGGAAATTAAGGAGGTAAAAGAGGTCAACGAGGATATAAAACAGGAGACGAAGAGATCAGAAGATATCGATGTTAATGAGTCTAAAAACGCAATTGGTGCTGTAGATGCAGAAATTGCTGATAATACAAAAACTTCTACACCAGCCAAAATAACACTGGACGATACATCCGAATCCGAAACGAATTTAAAAGATTCAAATTCTCCTCAAAATGAAATTCTTCCGCTCCTTTTCCATCTTTCAATGGATGAGTTCCTTGCTGACCACGAGATCTCAACCGCCTTCAACAAAAAACTTATAGCGATAAAAACAAAAAACTTTGAGAAGTTCCTTGCATCTGAGCAGAAGAATTACGCTATTAATACGAATGGAATGGAATTTATTCAAAACTTCAAAACCGGCGCTAGGTACTATAAGCGCATAATTGAAAGTGGGGAAGGCAAAGAGAATACTAATGAAACTAATGAACCCTTTTCGGCTGCTACTGCCACAAATCAAACTGCATCTGCCACAACTTCTTCTAGTTCTTCCAATTCACCAGCAGCAGCAGCTGCTGGTATAGCATCCACTTCAGCTCCCTTGGCATGGTCAGCTGTGCTTCAAGCATCCGGAGTTAAACCTAAAAAACAGGGCTCAGACTCTCAAGGTAATGGCTCTTTAACAACTAACGCGTCTGCCATCAAAATACCTCAAAATAAAAACAATGCGTCTCTCGAACCAATGGACGTTCCACAGTCGCTTGGCTTACTTATGATGCAGTATTTATTTGATCCATCATTTAAACAAGAACGGTATGATATCAATTCACAGAAACCACGTGGACTTACCAATTCGGGCAATATTTGCTATATGAATGTAATTCTACAATGTCTCATTTTCTGTGAACCATTTACATCCTTGTTTCATCTTACTGAAAGTAAATCAATTGCGAACATCGGCGCCGAGTCTCCTACTCCACTCATAGATGCCACAATTCATTTCTTGAAAGATTATGTCACGATTCCCGCACTGAAAAACCCTGGAAGCTCATCTTCTTCATCGTTTAATAGTGATGGGATTGTCGTGGGAAAACCACTTTCTCCAGAACCCTTCTATCAGAAGCTCATTGAAAACTCCAAATTCCAGCACCTTTCTTGGGGCCAACAGGAAGATGCAGAAGAATTTTTGGGGTATTTCCTCGATGGTCTCCACGAGGAGTTTGTGAAAGTTGAAGCCAGCATTCCATTAGACCAAATGGAGCGGATTTCAGAATCCTTTTCACGAAAGTCCGAGCTGACTCTGGCAGCAACGGCATTAAAAGCTAGCATCTTAAAGGCCGCAAGACTCGTGCGGTCCAGCGGCTCAGAACATATCGAAGAAAGCGAAGTCGTTCACGATATGGACTCCACGAATGATTGGGCGGAAGTTGGAAGCGGACGCCGAGTTTGTAAGAAGAGAATTGTTGAAGTTGAGCCTTCGCCAATTACTCGGATGTTTGGAGGTCGATTCAGGAGCGTTTTGACTGTTCCAAAGGGTAAAGAACAACAGTCGATTACACTCGATCCATTCAGATGTATTCTGTTGGACATTACCCAGGATGACGTTAAAAATGTCGAAGATGCATTATGGAAATTTAACGAAGTCGAAAAAATTCCTTATAAAGTGGACATGGGTAAAGAAGTAATTGCAAGAAAACAAACGTTCATTGATGAACTACCAGAAATTTTAATACTTCATATGAAACGCTTTTCATACCAAAATAAGCAAAGCACACAAACTAATGGTTTCGGTGGTGGTAATGAAAGTGGTTTCGAGGGCCTGACGCCAGACATTGGTTATGGCACCATTGAAAAAGTTATGAAGAATATCCTGTATGGACTCAACTTGACAATCCCACTTGAAAGTTTGTCTGCACCACTCAGACGGGAAAACGGAAACAATTACTTTTTAACTGCGGTGATTTATCATCATGGAAGAAACGCTGAGGGTGGTCATTATACATGTGACGTCATGAGACCAGGAAAAAGATGGCTTAGAATCGACGACACTGCTGTTGAGGCAATTGACGCAGACGATGTTCTTGATACGAGTGAACGTGATAAAAGTGCTTATATATTGATGTACCAGAAGAAGACTGTATAAGACAATAGATGATGAATAGTTCTTAGATGTAGATTTGAGAAACATGATGAATAGTTCAAAAATGAAGGGATTTTCAAAATTGTTTGCTTTTTTATAATGCTGAAATCAATCATTTCTTTCTAATGTTGTCTACTCTTTATAGAGGAGGTGAAACCTGTAGGTGACTAGGCGGCGTGTGGATGCAAGTTGCGTTAGCGAAGCTAAGAAAGGTGCAAAAGATGGATAGATTTTCTTTTCTTTCTTTTTTCGAGAAGTTTTTAAAATGTAATTGTTTGAATTAGGAAGAGTAATTCCGTTGAGTTAGTCTTTTTACAAGTTGAGCGCTGAGTTAAAGAATGACTACCGAAGCATTTTACATTATTTCTTGTATGAAATTATAAAGACTTTACAAACTCTTTTGGAAAGATACCCTCAAGTGCCTACCTAACTCCAAGTGGGGGAGTTTGGATGTTTCTATAATAAGTTGCAGATGAAAAGGAAATAGTCAATTGAAACAACAAGGCCGACTATAATTCTCGAAGACGTTTCAAACAGCTTCAACATCGAGAGTAATTATATTCTTATGTCGATCTGACTGATAATTCATATCTGACTGATTTTGTAGATCTGACAGAGATTATAATTTGACTCATAGATTGAATAAAACAAAAGGGTCAATGACGAAAAAGTAATTTGCATGCAGCTTTTAGTAATATAACTTCGTTAAGTTGAATCTGCAACGTCTCAACTGAAAGTTACTACTATACCTCGAATGAAATAATTACACATATTCTAGAACTCAAGTAAATCAACTACCAAAACTAACATTTTCATTTTTTTGAATCCAATTAAATCTCTCACTTCAATACAAACACCTGGCTCACAATTTAATAAAGTTCATTGACTCGTAAGATTTATAAAATTTAGCGCCGGATAACTAATTCCACAAAACTAAAGTAGCACTTTAAATGCCTATACTCAAAGTTGAAAATTTATCTTATGAGCCAATACAAAAACAGACCAGCAAGATCTTAACTTGGCTTGGCCCGATCTACAAGAATTTCTTCAGAACACCTTTAGTGGAAGAACCACAAAAACAACCCAAACCACCAACAATGGAGAGCAGACTCTTTTGACTCTTTTCACTCTCCTCTCTCTTTTTCGTTCCTCTCTCTTTTTCGTTCCTCTCTGCCACTTTGAATCCCCTGGTTTACTGTAAACACTCTCCATCTTTTACATGGCTTCAATCATCAGACTGAATACATTTAAAAGAAAGTAAGGAGGGGAAGAAGGGGCTGAATAAAATTCTAGTCCACAAAAACATTGAGAGGAAATCAAAAATTGAAAGATCCACACGACCCACAAATTATACCTGCTCAAATCTATCGTATGTCCGAAAACACCGGATATGAAAGATACAACTTGTTAAAGAGTCGTTGGCAACAAAATCCTGCAGCGGTGTGCAATGCCCACAGAACCATGCGGTTACAAGACTACTTGATCTCTTGTAACATCTCAAGGTAAGTATGAGAAAAAAAAAAAAAACCAGTAAGGGCTGGGAAAACTGTCGCTTATATATGAGAAAAGGTCGTGCGGAGATCAAGTTTCGTACACTTTGGAATAGATGGTAAGAAATAGTGGATGAGATGGTTCTTTTTTTTATTTTTTTGTTAATGAGTTTTCTTAGATTTTTTCTTTCATTTCTGTGGGGGTGATTTGGTGGTCTTAAGTAAGGTTACTTGGTCACTTGGCTAAAGATTAACTTAACCCGTGATATTTTCTAGGAGAGGTAAGAAAATTATTAGGGAATTGTTACACTTAATTATTTTATAGAAAAATTTTGAAAGATGGGACAAAAATTGATTCTTTAGAATTTATTGAAGGATGATTCTGCCCTAGTTTCGAAGAATCTAATAAGCGAGAAAGACACATAAATTAAAGAAATCTTATTTTTAAACCGAAATTTGTACCGCAGATGAGTTTTAGAATAATTATATATGTACTGATGTAAAATATAGCCATAAAACAAATTATGTAGAGTAGAACTTTGATCCCCTTGCGCCAATGCAACACTAGATAATATGCTTTGAAAGACAAGAATGGCACACGTTGAAGAGTAAATAATGAAGTCTAGTAGCAATATTATTTGAATTAATATGAGAAAATAAATAGATAGCTGCAAATTCTCACAATCTAGATGCGCTTTCTTCTCAAATACATTAACTAATTGTGCCAATTCTTACAAAAGGGGTTCGCTAAAGAGAATAGAAAAGGAAATAGAGAATATGAAGAGTTTATTCAAATACGCAATGAAGTCTCGGAGTAAGAAGCTTATTTGAAAGAAATGATCCGTTAAAGAGTTGCATTAACAAAGAGTGCCGAGAAAGCGATATTCAATGAAAGATCTTGCGAAGATCTGGGATTCAAGGACAGGCAAAAAATGTAATTAAAATGTTTTAGTCATTTCCATAATACCTCCCTAAAGTCAATACATTCAGGGACTCGGGATGTATAGTGATATTAGGGCAGCGCTATCACATCTCGCAGCCCAGCACGCAAAAGTCAAAGTAATAGATAGTTTGTAAATAACTCAACAGATGTAAAGATCTTCGAATAAACCTAGAAGGAAAGTAGGTTGAGGGGATGAAAAATCGGGTAAGGACGAGGAGAGCAAAGGGGAAGTTGCTAGTTGTCGCAAGAAAAAGTAGGAAATTTGTTCCACGAATCGATGAAATCTGAGATATTTAAAAACTGTTTAAATGGAAAGAACATAACTCAAAGCATTCTTGAACAGTTCGTTGCTACGTCACTATTAATCTCTACCAAAGAAGCCCATCGCTGCGGAACCGAACAAACAAGGACAAACTAAATTAAGAGAGAAATCACGACCAAAAAAATTATTCTCTTTCCCTTTAGAGTTTGACATTGTTGTATCACATCAATGCCTTTACCTAAGTTGGGAAGCTGTCGAAGGTCGACTTCATTCAAAACCACGACTTTAAGTAATCAGTCTTAGCCAAGTTCTAAAAAAGATCTCAATTGTTGCTGATTACTATTCGCTGTCACTTAATAGCCACCGAATTGCTTTTACTGCCCAGTCCTGGCTAAAAACCGCCCAAGCACCGCCCGGTCACCAAGCAACAAGCAAGTCGAAAAATAAAATTTCTCTCAAAATAAACATCATTTAATCTTAACGAACGTAAGAGATAAACTAAACTTATCGACAAATCTTGAACGAGCAATCATAGAGTGATTGTAGTTCGCCATCAAACCATCTAATCCTTAAATCTATACAGATGTTTCGTGTGAACAAACCCTCAATAAAATACACAAAAACCATGTACTGCCGTAAGACACTACTTAAGTACCTCAAATGCCACCCTAAGGCTTATTCCGCCGCTGACCACCTACAACCACACCAATACAACCACAACCGCCCAAAAAAAAAAGACCACTTAAACCGCCAAAAGAAAAATAGCAAGAAAAAAAAAAAAAAGAAAGAAAGAAGATCAATTTTTCAAAAAGAGCAATTTTCGTCACTATCATTTTCCGAGCCGCCACTGCCACCCGCTCCTCCACTTAACACCCCAGATCTCACCGATTACACAAACCCACTATTCCCAAATAAATCATGTCTGCAATGGATCTCGACTCCGACGTCTCAACGGTTCTAGCCACAATTCGCTCCCAAACAGAAGATTCTCAAGTCCATGAAGCCACTTACCAATTAGAAGATCTCTACGAGATGAAGCTCTGGAACCAATTGACCCTACTTTTACAAGAGGTTTATGAGTACCCACAAGCACAAGAAGACAATTTCCGCATGAAGATGTTTGATTTGTTTATAACAAAATTCCAAAATAAGTTGAATTATCTTTGTGTGATTGATTTTTTGATTCAGTCGTTCAGAGACCCTGCATTGTGTTTGGAGAAGTTGGAGGTTTTACAGAATGACATTGTTTCAGATTTGAAGAAACAACTTTCTTCAAGAAGACTCGATGATTTGGACCAACAAATTAATGATGACGAGGCCGTTGTGTATATACGTCTTCAGACTGCTCGGTATGCTCTACTCAAACAAGATTTGACTAAGGCAGAGCTGGTTTTGGAGACTGTCAGCGACAAGTTTGAAAACACATTACAAAATGATTACAGCTCGAAAATTAACGCTGCTTATTATTTGACCAAATGTGAATACTACAAATATTACGAGAACTGGAACTTGATCTATACAAATGGCTTACTTTACCTTTCCTCAATCGAGAAGGAAATGCCACAACTGAAAAAAGTCGAATTCTGTTATATGCTTTGTGTTTCTGCGCTTTTGGGTGATAAAATCTACAATTTCGGTGAATTGATTCTCCATGACATCTTGAAATCCATTGCTTCAAGAGACTCTCCATACTATTGGCTTTACAATTTAATCCAGACGTTAAATCTGGGGAATTTGCCGGAATTCACTCGTGGACTCAACGAAGACGCGTCCCGGAAATCCCCACAATTATGGGCACAGCGGGATTTCTTGAAACAGAAAATTGTAATTATGTCATTATTGGAATTGATTCTGTTTTCTTCAAAACAGTCCGCTGATAAGACTTTTTCGTTCGGTGACATTAGCGCCATTTGCGAAATTCCAATCGATGAAGTTGAATTATTTGTAATTAAATGTTTCTCTCTTGGGTTGATTAAAGGTCATATTAACCAATTACAACAGGTATTGGTGGTTACGTGGATGCAACCAAGAGTATTGAATTTGGATCAAGTAAAGAGTTTATATAATCGCTTAGTTGATTGGAACGGAAAAGTTGGTGAATTGTCGAAGGAGGTTTATGCTAGTGGAGGAAGTTTTTGGGCTTAAGTGTTTCGTTAGAGATTGCATGAAAATTGATTAGCCCCTAGAAGGTGCAAAGGTACAGAGGCACGAATGCAGCAGATTTCAATAAGTAGATTTTAAAATACTAATCGAAAATCATCACGCTTCAATACTAATAGGGACAACAAACTTTCAATTCTCACAGTGCTCATCAATTTAGGTAAGAACAGATCATGAACGTATGCATAATAGTAAAATAACAATAAAAAATCATTTCATATCAAGAAATACAGGGGTTTCTATAAAAGAATTACCTTGCCAATAGATTGAATGGCGCAGATTGCGTACGATACGACTCTAAAAGAAGATCACGCCTAGTCAATACTTCGAAACAGATTCTAGTAATTATTTCAAGTTAAATTCTTTTCTTCTATTTGAGATACTTTAATGCTTATGATTAAGTTGGTGAATCGCGAGTTTCTTGTTCAATACACCGCCGAGCCACAATTCAAACAGCTACTGAAAGTAAGTAAAACTGATAATTTAACCCAATTTGAATGGAAGAACGAAAATTGATTAAAAAAAATCCTATCTCTTTACTCCAAGACACCTCTAATTGTAGGCAACTGCCAAGCTTTCAGCAACACTGAAACAACCACCAGACAAAATTTTATTTACATGAAATAATCCTCGAAAATCAATATATCACTCATTTATTCTATTTACTTGATTTGGTTTCCTGTGCAGACTCGCCAGGAGCAGTTGCTTCTTCATCATCAAGCTCAAAAAGTGTGTTGCTTGCATGTTCAGGAGAATCAATCACTTCCTTGTAATTTGGTGGAGCTGTTGGAGGAGCTGTTGGTGGAGAAGGGTGCGTTTCGAGATCAAAACTATCTCTATTTCTTTGTGGATTTTGTTCATCATCACTATGACTCATTAACGAGATATCATCAAGCTCGAAATCGTGCTGATTTTGGAATCCACCTTCTCCAGTTTCACCTTCACCTTCTCCAGGCTCATCGCCCGTTGTGGACAATTGTTGAGAGACCGCTAACATATAACTTGTTTCAGTAGGTCTCCAGAGCCATGAAACGCCCAAGAAAATTACGAAAAAGGTGAGACTTGGCCAGAAATCCGAGACGAAAAACCAATATTTCCACTTACTTTCAATTCCGTCCTGGTCGGAGAAACTGAAATAGAAAATGACCGGAAAAAAGAGAGCACTGAAAGCTAAGATCCATGACATGATGACGAGATTGAATAGATTTTCCAAAAGCTTTAACTTGATCACCTGACGTTGTTTGTGTAATTTTGCACTTGTTTCTCTCATCGAAGATAAGATGATAATGTAATACAAACATAAAGTGATTGTCACCGGGATGAAAATGAACAATTGAAACCAGCTTCCTTCAGCAATAGTGCCAGCGTCCGTTTCGTCAGCAGAGTTACCGGAAGAAAAGGAACTTCCGGAGCTTGTCAAGTAAGTTCCTAACAAGTAAATCATCGTTGCCACGAAATGACAGGCGGCTAGGATCTTACATTTCGTCATCACCTTCTTAGGCAATTTCAAGGCGACAATTCCGTAACCAAACGAGACAAGCATCAATAAATAAAGACACAAGGTTATTTTAACTGAACTTAAGATTGATAAAAACACAGCGTACGCGCTAACAAACCAACTTTTACCAACTGTTCTATTCACCAAGTCGTAGTAGGACCAAACAACGAGCGTTTCAAACATAAGAAGCCCCAACATAGCGGCCAAGTATCGTTGGAGGGGTAAAATCTGATTTTGATCTCTCTTTTTGAAGAATTGGAATCCAAAAAATCCAAGTGTGATTGCATACGCCACAGTCAAGATACTGTAAGCGGACAATTTAGGTACTTCCGATGCGCTTAGTTGACCAAACGCGTTCTGGAAGTCAATGGTGCCTTTATATTTTGAATTCTGACTTGGAGAAAACGTCGATAAACAATAGTATCCAGTCTTCAAGATCGGATAACTCAAATTGGCGGCACCCAATTGATCCAACGTTCCCACACGAACAGTTGTATTAACCAAGTCTCCCTCATATAAGAACGTGCCTAAACTTTCTGCTTCACAGAGTCCAGCGCTTACTGCTACGTCGTCGCAGACGTACTTCTTTCGGCCAGATTTGGAGTAGAGTTTGCCTAGGTGGTCTAGATCACGGTACTCGAAGAGAGCGAAACTGACTCTGGTTTTTTCGTGTTCGGCATTGTTGTTGTTTTCATCTGATTTCTCAACCGCGTCGCCCAATTGCTTCATCACAATCTCAATATATGGATTAATGGATCCTCCCCAATCCTTTTTTGAGTACATTCCCTCACATACAAGACTATTTTTATCTTCGTCAATTGGAAGGTGATTCGCTAGTACAGCAGATATAAAAGCAGCCGAGGCAATTGCCTTATTGAGCGTTATGGCAAATTGCATTCTAGATTCTTGTAGTATTTGTAAGTTGAAATTTCAGGGAGGTATAGATTTGATTGAGTAATTGGCGCGTCACGTGAAGATAGTCACATGAATTTCAAGAAGGAGAGGCACTCTTTATGACGATTAGAATGGTTTTTCGTGATCTATTTTCCTTGATAATATTCATAAGATGAACGTTTGAAAGATTTGAGTTTAGGTTTTGTTTGCTTCTTGGGGTATTGGCAGGAACAATTGAGCAGTTAAGGTGGGTGTTAAGTGTTGGCGCCGAGAATAAAACATTGATAAGGATGTTACTTCTTATCTTTTTAAGTGGAATTATCTTGGGACTCTATTTATCGATAGATTGCAGAAGAGATTTCATTCGGGACAACACACTTGTCTATCATAGGAGTCTAGTCGAGAACTAAATCGAAACTAACCAATTAACCATCCGCGAATGATATTTGAATCTTGACGTAAACTTCTTTTTTTATAATAAATTTGATAAAGGGTCTTTATTATCCTGACAAATGTTTGAATTACAATGCAAGATGAATGGTTTAGCTTCGAAAATACAAGCGCCGTCCACCTTCAATTTGCAAAAGATAATGGAATTGTATAAAATATTTCAACCTAAGTGTTCCCTAATATTTTCCGATATTACAGTACGTATGACTCCCAGATGAGTCAATATATGAGTCTCGCCGCTGTGAGACACCCACAAGCATGACCCATTACTTTATCTTTTCTTATTAGATAAATTTAAATAGAATTGAATTTAGTATTGTGGGTGGTACCTTCGACAAAGGACTGCTTTAGACTACTTAGTCGGGATAATTTAATCAACCACTTCAAATTCTCAATCATTCAAAGATTCCGCCCAAATTCTGATAAATGACTTTTTCAATTCTCACAAAATCATGAAGATTCTAACGAGTGACTTTTTAATTGGTGGCTTTAATATTTTAACATTCCTCATAATCCCTTAATGAATTCTGCGGTAATATCTTTCGGGGCTCATATCCAGATTTGAACAAATCTAAAAATAGAATCTATACCCACCACATTACAAAAAATTTCAAACAACCAGGATTATTTCATTTATTTCAAGTCACATTCCTAACTAAGATCATCAAGTCTCTCTACCAATTTCAGCTCGGCGGTCTTCCAATTCTCTAATAGATCTTTGTAAAAGGAAATTTCCTCATCGCAAAGTTCCATCATTGATTGTTTTAATTGCTTTTTATTATACCTGTCCCAATTTGGATACTCTTCATTAATGATCTGATTGGTTACTGCATTGACAACTTTTGTCTGGGAAGAGATTTCAGCTTCTAAATTTAAGATTTTTTGCTCCAATTTATGCTTTTTCGAATCCGATTGTGATGATCCAATATGTGCAGTCGCTGAAGTAGATAAGGTATCTTTAATTAATTGAGTTGTATTGTTAACAATTCCGCTGTTTCTGGAATTTCCAATCAATGCTGGCGACGGTCCATATTGTGATTGAAGCGACGCCGTTGTTCCTCCTAATGCAGCTAATTCTCCACGTGCCTTTACCAAATAGTCTTGAAGGACTTGTAAATCAATTTTCTTATTATGTTGTAATTCGATCAAATCGGAGAATTTGATGATATACTTTGCACAATCTTTCAAAGAGACTAAAAACGCTTCATCGATGTATTGATGCAATTGACTCCACCGCTCGGAAAAGAAAAGGAGTGACTCTGAAAACACTTTACAGTTAGCGGCGTAAGCAGAAGAACCATCAAAACTGGCGCCCGTTATGAACGACGCGTTAGGATCCATGTTTCCATTATCGTTTGCACGTGTTGTTGACACCTGTACGGCAGCTAAGCGACTCACTTGGACCAGAAACTGTTCATAGTCAGTTTTCAAATCGCTATTTTTCTTATTGAGTCTAGTGAAAATTTTATCTAATTTCACCAAATTCTCGTATAGCTTCTTCAATTTGTCACTGATTTCAAGAATGTCTTTGTTGGTTTCTCGCTTGTGTTTGGACGAAGTGAAGAAATTCATCACTGTTTCAGTTAAGAGTTCTTCATTGACAACTTTTCCAACAAGCAGAGGCTCAGCGTTGGCGGTACCACCAGCAGCATTTGCACTAGCATCGTCGGCACTGCCGAAATTACCCGATTTGGAGATCTTAAGGTTCTTCGTGAATGTACTCCATTCAGACGAATCACTTAAGAAGTAATGAAAAACAGCCAGCTGCGATAATATCTTATGTTCACAGATAAAATTCACGAATCGAGCAAGCGACACTAGCCTTTTATGTACGAATGCTTTACTGAACGTATCACCAGTTAAGTACTTGAAATTCAGTTTTGGTGGGAGCGGGGGTACCAAAAGTTGAGGAAAATCATTGGTCAAACAGGCGCTGAGAAATCTAAAATCTCTATACCGCCGACGAACCTTCATGACGAATAGTGGGGGTTCTGTTTCTTTAGTGCTTTCGGCTGCTTCTTCCTTTTTCTGATTTTGCAGAAGTTTGATCACATCCGGATGATTTGTTTCGGTGACAATTAAATAAGACATAAACAGTTTTCCGTTTGGGTCCTTGTCGGAGATAGGAGTACTTACCTCCAGACGTAATTTATATTTAACAAAGTTTTCCTCCATTCTATGTAAATCAGAAAAATCTTCATTCTCTTTTTGGCTATCAGGCACAGGACTACTGATACTTTTTTGGTTAGAAGCTGCGTCAGGAGGGCCGACTTCAGAGTTAGAAGACTTATGAATTGTAGTTGATTTTGATGGCGAGTCGGAGATATCGGCTGCTATCTCATCGCTTATCGATCCCGTTTCCGGTTCTGCTCCCTTTGATGATTTTATTGTTTCAAGTTCAGGTTCAGTTTCCCTTTCTGGCGGCGGTTGTGGCGAGGTCTGTTTCAGATTAGAAGACAGGGCTACTACACCTTCCTCTTTTAAAGTAGATTCTTCAATTGGTGGCGTATTGCATCTAGAAGACAGGTTTTCTTCCATTATTGGGTCCACATGATTGATCAGTTGATTCTCATCTCTATCCCATTGGACAGAGGTAAAAGGATCGTCACTCATCGATAAAAAAAAATTAGAGATGTTCGGAGTCAAAAGTAATCAGAGTCAGTCAGATTAATTTATCGAATTGTTATGATACTCTCGTTTATCCCAACTGGCAATTGCACGGTTGTTTAGTTTGGTTGTGGTGGCTGTTTGAGGCGGGGAAAGTGTTATGGCGGGAAAGTGGCGTAAGTGCCTACTTAGGTAATTTCAATTTCTTCGATCTACCAGCAAAAAGACAAGATCAACACAATTGATATTTGCGTTCTTCAAATCGTCTCGTTGGTCTTCAAATGGGTGGAAATATGGGTCAGTCCAAGATTAGATAGATAAGTGATAGTGACTCGCAGTCCCCAGTCGCAGTCTACAGGCCATCTGGTACTAGTCCCAACAAACAAAAATACATAGGAGATTGATGAAAAATTTAAGATATTAAAATAAATTGGTTCATTTTTTCTGTTCTATATTTTTTTTGGCGTTTTTGGTCTTGTTAGGCGACCTGAAAAGGACGAATTGAAAACAAGGCAGTTCTCAATCGCTCTTTTCCTTCTGTCAAAGTCTTACTTAAGGAATATATAAATGTTTGTCTTGATTCAATATAATACCATTTCTCGCTTTACTGTCTTATCAATCTTTTAGTTCTGTCCCTTCTTGTTTACAAAACATTTTGAATTATTGTCTTCACCATCAAATTCGAGAAACATTTAAATCTCTTAGCAATAATGGTATTCAACATGTTCTAAGTTGTGAGCGATTTTAGTTTGGTCCTTTTCAATCACTCACTTTGAGTGAAAAGCAAGCGCTACGTTCACTAACGAAATAACTTAGAGATTGTTACCCAGCACTTGACCAAATTATTCTCTGATTTTTAATATTAGCTGCGTTGGAAGTCTAAAAAAGTTTCTTGCTGGATTGAGCGGCAATTCAAGTCCATTTCCAACCACCAATAGAGTTCCGATTGCTGGCCAGCTCTCAAAAAAGGGAACTGAATTCCAAAAGAAACAGGTTTAAAATCTTATCACCAATACTCGACTTGTCACCTTGCCAAAAGTAAAGCACCACAGCTTCAAAAACAAAACCAAATACACCAAGCGCATAAGCACCGAAAACACTGCTACGAAATTCAAAACATTAAGATGCAACCCAAAACACAAAAAAACAATATAAAACCTCAATAAAAACAATCTTTATTCAATATATCAAAGAAGTAACCATGCAGTGGCTCCAATAATCGCCACTCCAACAACAGCAGTAATCAAACTTGCACCCACCTTATCCTTCGTATTGATTTGAAGAGGAGCATTGTTATTGTTTGAAGAGCCAAACCCGGCGGCTGGGTTACCGACGGAGGAACCACCAGTATTTGCGGTTAATGGAGGTGGTAAGTCACGAACACGTAAATTTTGAATGACTTCCAAGGCACACATTTGTTCACCTAATCCCCATACACCATCCCAGGTTCCATTTGTCCATGAAAGACCACATGTATGACCATCGGTACCTCCCGTACAAGCGGACCAAGCAGCAGCATTAGCAGAATCCTCCAACCAAGTTCGGATCTGATCGTAAGTTTGAGGAACCATGATTGAGGTCAACCCCAAAAATCTTGAAAGATACGCCTTGAATGACCGCTGGTCATTGTTACATGTATAGTAATTCGATGTGGGCAGCTGACACATTGCCTCATACATGATTTGAGCATCTGCTGATTTGTTATAGAAGAACACAGAGGTTGCATGTAAAAGGTTCATTGTTCTGTCTAACCATTTCTGGTCCAGAGTATAGTTATACAAGTATGCACAACCAGATAACATAAGTCCCTGATTATAAGTCCATTGTAATTTGGTGATGTTCGAACAATTGTTGTAAATCTTCACACCATCGTAAACAAACCACCAATCACCTTCAGTTAATAAACCAACTCCGTACATCCAATCGAAGACACGATCACACCAATCTACATAAGTATTATTACCTGTATATCTTGCCAAACGAGCACCAAGATGGAATAATGCACCGTTTGAAACAGAGTTTTTATAATCGTATCCTGTGTTCCATTGGAAGATTTGCCAACGAAGACCTCCATTACAATCGCCCATATCCCATCTAGAGCTCATGGTATTGAAAACGGCTTGAGCCAATGAGAGCCAGGCTAACTTCGGGTCAGAAGGGTTACTAAAATTTTTTTCTGCAGCCGCCATAACTGCAATTCCCCAGAATGCTTGATCATCATTACCTTCTGTAGTCGTTTGATTAAGCGGAACATAATTATAATCATCACCAACTTGATAAACAAGAGCGTTCTTAATCAATTCAACGTATGTATCGTTTTCCATATAATACGAATAATCAATTAATGATCCCCATGCTCCTCCAGCTTCCCACCAATAGTATGGCCATGTGAACATTCCAATGGTACCTCCATATTTATTACCATCATAATAATCAAGGAGACCATCTGCAATTAAAGCACATGCGTGTTTAATACTGGTGACATTGTTGGTATTTAGAGGGATTGCCAACGTTTGACACACCGAAAGGAGGGGTATCAAGAGCGAGAGAAATCTCATGGGAAATTCTAATACTTGATTATGAAAGTGATTTGCGATTGGTCAGAATCAATACGTAGAGCTTATTTGGACGTTGTTGGGTGGAGGGTCAGTTAACAAAGGTCCAGTTACTTTAGATAAAGTTGGTCAGGTTTGTTGAGTTGGTCAGAGTCACCCCAAGCTAGCAGAGTCAATCAGAGTCAATCGGATCAAATAATTCAAAAAGTGCTCGGATCGCTCACTTTCAATCAAACTTCTCTAACTTCACTTCTATTTATAGTGTCTCTAAAAGTGGTTGGAAGAGATGCGATGCACTTGGGCCCGGTCGCGCTGATGCAGATCTTGAGACGTGAATACGAAGGAGGTAGGGGTGTAGGAGGGAATAACCGCTGTGCATAGAATCCCCACGTTTTTCAGAAGAAAAGTCCATTACATATTCTTCAATTTTCTTGTAATTATATATTTCTTCCTTTTTCCAACTCGTTTTGTCGATTCTCGTTGGTTTGGCGGGTGTACGTCTTCTGACATGCGGCTATCAGTTTGACAGGTACATGCGTCAAGAAATCATTCAACTTTTTATTTTCGAGTACTATTGAGGGGAGGTTGTCATAGAATATTTTTAAATTGTTTGGAATTCAAGGAATTACAATTGTTTTCTACAATCCAAAGTGATCTTATTTCAAAGTAGCTCATTTCAATCATCTTATCTGGTATTCACCTCATTTTTTTGGAACTTCTAAATTATGACTATACAAAATAATTGCGATTAATTATTTGTTTTTAGATTCCAATTCCGTTGATATTATGGTCTTTTCTCTAGTCGTAGTCCAGGTTTCATTCACCAAAAACTATGCCATGAAGTGGCATTTTCAATTGCTAAGACAAGATCGGTGAAGCCTGAATTAAATATTCTTCTTATTTTTCCATTTTTTTAATTGCGCTCCAGTAGCGTTTTGCTTTAGAGAGACTCAATTCTGATAATACAAATATACTAGAGCCAACACAACATGCCATGAATTTTTCCCTTTTATCAGACCATTTGAAACCATTCTAGCCTCTCTACGCACAATTTCATACTATCTTAACAACACTATCCTGACTAACTTTGACCTACACTTCTCATATACCATTTTCGATTAACTACTTCCCTAATTAATCAAATCAACGCCAATTAATTTCAAATCAAATTCAATACAGGACTTCTGCATGTGCTTCCTTTTTCTCCACCTCTCGAGCTAAACTCATAGGCTCTGTTTTTCCCAATTGGGAATAACTCAATCCGGGCCGAATGCCATTAAGTGCCGTCTTGTCTGCAACTCTAAGCGCTTTAATTTGACTCACAATGCCATTGAAATCTCTAACAAATTGTTCGCGTCCAATCGAAATTGCAACTTTGGAATACACATCCAATGGAGCAGATTCAAGACCGAGACCGCTTTTTTGCCATTGATCATCCAATTGCCTTAAAAATGATGAAGTGTATGTAGGTGCCACTGTTTGAGTCTTCTTCTTGATTAACATTAAGTTGGTTTCGGGGAAAAACATCAACTCGACCCTTGTTTTCTCTGCGTCAGAGCTGGCGCTGTATGCAACTCTCAAAGGTGTAGAAAACAAATAATACAACTGCTGACTGTGTTTAGATACCACTGGTTGAGAGTTGTTAACCTCAGATACATTGTTGGAGACACGGGTAAACTTCAATGGTGCCAACAGTCCTAATACAGGATCAACATATATCAGGGTAAAAGAATCCATAAGAACACGACGGAATTGTTCCTCCGTGGTGATTGGCCGACTATTGAATATCGACTCAATCGAAAAAGCCAGAAGCTCAGAGATGTATGTATACGATAAATATTCCTTGTCATGAACCAATTTCAGCAAGAAATCGTTGTAGTCGCTAAGAACACGTGTACGCGCATATGGGTCTGCGTAACACAGAGCGCAAAGACGATAGATGAGACTCATGGTATCGTCTGGACTCACAGGAGTTGAACAAAGCTCACATGTGGATACAGACGGAAGCAGAGCACGGTCTGGGGTCTGTATTTGCAGAAACAGTTTATATTTTCCCTTAACTAGACGAGAAGATGGCTTTGGTCTGTTTGTATTGTCAAGACGACTTTTTGAAGCAGCGCTAGCTCCTGGATAATTTTGGCCTGATGCAGAAACCATATGAGCTGGATTAGATCCAATGGCCGGTGGAGGGGGATGATATGAGCCGTTCTCGCCGAGACCATGGCTACCCAGACCCGCACCCAAACCGACGCCAACACCTGGACCACTAAAATTACCGCCGCCAACACCTACAGAACCAACGCCAGATCCATACTTTCCATTCAAGCGCATAGCTGAATTCAGTGTAGTTGATGTTGGGGTAGCATACGAAGGTACTTTCGGATAAGAGTTTCCGTATTCGGAATTAGCGCCATTTCCAGAAGAGGGAACATTCCCACTTGCCATTCCATAAGGATTATTATGACCGGCTTCATCTACATTATTATACGAATATTGAGGAGGAAGAGGGGGAGGATATGACAGCAGAGGGCTCCCTACCACAGAATCAGCAGGAGTCATTTCCGAATCAAGTGCATATGGATCGTTTCCAAAAGCATCATCGCCCATGAAATCTGTACTTTGGTTTTGTTCTTGAAACTGTCTCATGCCGTATCTCATGGTCTCCTCCGCCAACGGTTTCCTCAGCTTCTTCTTGGTGCGCTCAATGATCCGGCACTTGGCACACGTTTTATATTGTTGAACTTCAGGAGGTTCGTCATCCATTCTTCTTCTTTTACACCGACGACACCTTCTTACATCATCATAGATCATCATCTTGAAAGTTGGGTTTTGGGAGTATATAAAGGAGAGAACCACCTATCAAATAATTTTGAGGAAGGAAAAATAATAAAGATGATTAATGACTTCGTTTTTCAAAGATTAGTTTGATTTCAAAATGTCTTAAATTGCTTGGTTCAAATATCTTGATTCAAAGCTCTTTCTGCAGTTCTGTTTAAGATCTTCAATTACTCTATTCAAATTATAATTTCAAGACCACGAGATTGTATGCACGATGAGAAGAAAATTCGAATAAGAGGAAGTCAAGTTCCTATTTGTGGGAGTGATGTATTAAGACGTTTCAGTGAATGGAGTATATTTCAAAGTTAAACTAGATGGAAAAAGAGTCCTGGGTCATGCACGACCCCGAAAAAAAATAAAATTAGCATGCCGGGGCAATTAAGTAATGGCCATAATTGATGCCCCGTGTTGTTAATTGTCGTTTTCATGTCCACATTGAAGCCCTGCACTAGTTGCAAAAATGGCTGCAAAAAAACACATTTCTGAAACGAGCCGACTTTCGCGGGTGTTGATGAGGTTGGTTATCGACTGAGTCAAAGGCATCGAGAAGTGCAGGAATAGCAAAGGATAAGCAAAAGAAATATAGGAAGAAAAAAAGAAAAGTCAATTACGATTCTATTAGCTCTAAACTTAAGCTTGTCAATTTTCTTTTCTACTTTTTCTTTTCTTTTTAGGTATTGAGTTCGATTGACTATAGTGTTGAAGTCAAGGGCTAATATACTTCTGGGTGTAAGTTTTCACAGTTAAATCAGTAAGAATTGAATTCAACACATGCTACAATTTCTTGAGAAATGTTCAAAAAATCATACTGGCGAGTCAGTTCAAGCTGGGCTACTTTTTTTTGAAAAGTTCTTCAGTCCCTTAGGTTGTCTTAAATTAACGGGTAAAGCAGGCACAGCCTAGAACGATTCAGACTGTAAATCGAATTCGATGCCAATAAATGGAAAATGACGGATTTGACCGGAAAGTTTTCGTATTAATAAACACAACACTTATGAATCTTTGGGTCCGGTTGCGGATTGTGTAAACTTGAAGTATTGTCAACATGATGTCTCACTGAACAATGTTAAAATTATAATACAATTAACAATTTTTCATTTATTTTCCTGAGCCCTCTCCTTAGCAATGCATTATATAAGGTAGAGGTTAGAACCTACGAAAATATTCTAAAATCACCACATAAGTCTACCCAAACATTTAGCGTCGTATATTATGCAAAGAAGCTTACAATGTGCACCTTATTGTTAGCTTCAGTTCAAGTTTCAAGTTACTACCATATGAAATGACTCCTAATATTTTGCTCATCCATACAGAAGTAAAAGACATAAGCGGTTGATGAATGCCATAAAGTTCCGTATTGAACTTTGACGATCAAAATTTACGAAATTCTTGCCGGACCAGTGACGGGCAACGAATTTAGCGCGAAACATATAAGCGGTCCAACTTTGGGCGTTACTGGATTAAAGCGCATTGTTAAACATCAATTTTTTGACTACATTTCGGAATCATTCAGAACTTAAAGGTTTGTAATAATTATGGTTTAATTTAACTTAATAAATAATCCGATTCCTTTTAGAAAAGTTTGCAGTGTGGGTACGACACTTGACACCTACCTGAACGATTCATGCATATGCATGCAGCAAATCGACGAGCAGTGCACACAACCAATTCTAATTAAATATAATACAGGAGCATCTTGGCCGAAAAGTATAGGTGAATGATAAATATATAAAGTGCATTTATGCTGAGGATAGCGTTCTTATAATTAATTAATCAACAATACCCAAGAGAACAATGATCTTCTCTTTAGTCTTTCTTGCCATGACTATCATGACTACCATGGTAGCTGCTAACCCTTATACTGATATTAACATTGTTTTGACTACTAATGGTCATACTTCGTATCTTCACACAGAATCTGTTAACGGCGTCATTCAAGGTGGCTCTTATAGTACTCCCAGTCTTTTCCAGATTGATGACAATGGAAACATTTTCTGGCCCAGATATGAGGACTCACCAGCCTACTTAAATTTAGGCTCTAACAAATTAATTTTGACAAATACGCCACAGAATTTTCAAATAGTGGATAAAGTTTTCTACGGTTTTAGCCTTTATACATGCTCAAATGACTTATTGATTTCAAGTAACTCTATGCCTCCAAGATCTGATTGTGTACTTACCAGAATGTCCTATATCATTGTCAATGATGCTTTAAGTACTTCTACTACCACCTCTTCTACATCGTCTAGTTCTTCCACGTCATCTACCACGGCTTCCGCTACAACTGCTACTTCAGCTGACGGAGGTACATGCCGTCAAGTTTGGGTAACAATTTCCCCCTAGTAAAGATAATCCCTTTAAAAAATTTACTTCAATTGCTAGTAAAATAAAATAGTCAATAAATTCAGGGTTCTTCTTCGACATTGTGTGTTTAAACTTTTTAAATGTAGCTATTCCTCATTTCTCAATTAGCAAAATGTATCAAGTGTATATTATAAGTGCTATATTGCCATTGGGAACCCTAAATCTACTCGTATTTGGCATTCAAGGGTTCTGTAAATATTTTTGTCCCTTAAAGTCAACTCGCGATCATCAATTGAAATGACTCTGGGAACAAGACGTCAAAATAGCAAAATATTTGACTCCCTTGAATTAAAGGACTTCGAAAAGAGCTCAGTACTCACTTTTTTTGCTTGATTACATGCATATACCCTCGCCTTAATTATAAGGCAGACGCAAAATTTAAGCGCTTATACATACTGCATATCCTCTTCAATACAAGAATGCATCCTATGATTCATGAAGTACTATCAATTATACTAAGAATGTTGTAGATAGTACAAGCGAGGGCCACCCCGATTCCACTATAATTCACAATTCAAACTTAAACAAAAACAACAATATAGTAAGATAATACACTTGCCCAAATATATAGGCATACGCTGTACCGTGTATATAAATGTACTCTACAGGATCAAGTTGCCCGTTGAAGTATTGGGCAGCGACATAAACATTTAAATATCGCCTGAAGGTACCTTAAATGATTCCAAAATTCATTTTTTCCCAACTTCCAATGAAACGTCTTTTGGTGTTATTTGTTACATTGACCATGGCAGCAGCTGCCAAAATCAATATCGTTCTATTACATAACGGTGTGATTTCATATCTTTCACCTGAAGTCACCATTAATAATCCAGTTTGGGGAATTCCGATGGATAAGCCATTTGATTTTGACTTTGATGGCTCTACTATTTCTTATGTGGACATACTGGGTTTCAGACGTTACTTCCAGTATCAAAACAATATCATAGCCTTTCTTAAACAACCATACGAAGTGCCCCTCCAAAACAATGTATTTACCGGAGGAGATCATGTGCCCTATTTATGTCCCTTACGTTCGACAGTTTTAATCGCTGGGCCCAATTGGCCGGATGAAACTTGTCAGGAGATTTCAATGTACTATGTGACTGTCCTATCCATGATTTCGACCACTACGACCTCGCCAACCACCACTTCGACTTTAGCTACTTCATCATCTTTGAGTCCCCCTTCCGCTAGTTCCACTAGCATTATCAATTCTCCTAGCGGTTTGTGTCGCCTAGCGATCGTGTAAACGATCTATTTAGAGAAGCAATACGGAGAAAAAATGAAGTTAGTTTATGTTCTCGATTTAAAAATCTCATTATTGGCCTTAATATTTGAAAGCATTTTGACAAAATCATATAAAGACTTGCACAAAGGAATTCCTAGGTTAATAAAGCGCAACGAAATCATTTACATAAAATCTAAAATTAACAATTCAATTTCTGTTTGAAAATCTAAGGTGTGTAGCAGATATCAAGGCTTTAAAGACTATTATTTTCACATTGCATAAAATTCATCTTCTAAGCAGATAAACCTATCTTAGTGACTGTAGTAAAATTCGTTTCCTAGGCTTCTTTAGTGCATTGACATGGCTAACAATCCACTCTCTAGATAGTCATAGAAATTGAGTAGATAAACCTGTTAAGCGACCTTGTTTATGATATATATATGAAAAAATGTAATCATATTTGCTGTGGCAATGTGACAAAAGACTTTAATGAAGAAGGTGCCTATTTCTAATTCAGCAAACACAAAATCTTCGTATGTCTATGGAACAACATATTAGAAGGCTGAGATCATCAGTAATTACCTTCATCGAGCGCCAGAATTTAGCTTTGAAATACTCGTATATGTACTGTTAATTGATAGAACTCATTCAATAGCAATAACTAGAGGGAACAAAATGAACATGCGAACGCAGTCAATCGGTCAACATCAACATTTGATTACTACTTAGAATGATGTCAAATCTCGTATTTATTAACAAAATTAAAACTCATATGAGTTCTTCCCAAGAAGTCTGTTTTGAGGCGCCAAACATTAAGAGCTCATGCATAAAGCATCTGGTATAAATACAGGCCTTTAATTTTGTTACGAAAGCAAGTTTCTTATTTTTGTAGAAAAGTTAGAGAAGTAGACAGTCAGTATATGGTGAATAGTAACTTAAACTTAAGCTTATTCTCCCATGATAAAAGATAGAAATTAAAGTACAGTTTAAGTTTATAAGAAATATGCCAAAATTTAAAGTTTGCGCATATGCAGATGACAGATGGGTAACCTGTACATAGACACAGGGTGCAAACTGGTTTTGCCCGATCAAGTTTTGGGCGGCGACGGCCATATATATATGAAGACTAGATGGATGCAACATTTTCATCCTAATTGAAAATCAACTTAACCATGAACTACTTCTTGGCAATTCTTGCCACATTGGCTGTAGCAGCTGCATTTGAAATCAATATTGCTATAGATACTACGTCTGGACGTTATTACCTTTGGCCATATGATCTGAGATATCTCAATTCGGGGGTTTTACGTACAGATCCATTTTCTTACGACTTCGAGCCTTCTAACGTTATTTCTTATTACGACGGCCTGGGTAATAAACTTTACCTTAATTATGATGGATCGGTCACATCATTTGTACTGACGCCATATACAATCCCAACGGTAGACAACAAACTCATTGGAACTGAGAATGGGTCGATTTTTTATGTTTGTAATGATGAGCGGTTGAGGATATTTCCTGTCGGATACCCTTATTGTGATCCTGTTCCATTGACTTTTCTGATTGTTCAGCCACCAATACTTTCATCTTCTCAGAGTACATCTTCTATGGCTTCATCTCTGACTTCATCTACTCAGACTTCGCCTTCACTGTCTTCTATTACAACTACTAATTCTTCTTCTCCTAGCGGCTCATGCAGCCTAGTTATGGTATAGTTGGGTTTTTTTTATGTGAAGAATTGAATGAAGTTTCCTAACTTTCATGATTATCTCGAATCATTTAACTTTAGAAACAAAGCGCAATCCACATTACACATTACATTATACAGATTACATTAGATAAATAAAGTTACACTTAATGAATCAGCCTGAATAGTTCTTTATTTCTTTTGAAATGTCTCCGGCTTATACTTGAATTCCCATTTCGTTACCTCATGCCTATGAGAAAGAGCTTAGGACGGAAAACGTTTTGAAAAAATCATCGAATGAAAGTGGGCTCAGTTTCAAGGCGATGAAGCTCATATTGCAAAATTCTATGTTAGTGGATGTTTTTGATTGTGGTGCTGCCACATTCCAGTAGCGATTTACAATTCTTCATTATACTCATTCACTTTCGAAGTAAAAGGCAACTAAGATTCTTTTCTTTCATAAAATCAACGCTTTTGTATCCTCCCTGGAAAATTTATTTTATATGTTTAGAAGAGTCTCATTTTACATAGCCAGAATACCAGGAAGTTAACGTTTTCGCGCACTAACAGTTAGAGTCAAATCATCTCGTATATTTACGGTTAGCTGATATGAGCCCTTCCATTGAAATTAAAAACATCATACAATAACTCAAGAATTTCCATTGAGCAGGTGAAAAGACCAAATAGCGAAAGTTGGACACATTTGGCCTCAAAATTGGTTAGATTCATAATTTCTTGTACATGATCAAAGATCGGTTTGATTCCTTTTTGCTCCATAGAACTTAGGGCGGCACCTATTAAGCGGTTATACATTAATCAGTTATACATCAATCAGTTATACATCGATCAGTTATACATCAATCTACTAAGGGTGCAGGATATGTACCAGTTCTTGTATTTTCATCGCTCTCTCTTCAAAGGTAAAGGTTTGACACTCAAATCTAAAACCTTAGGTATCACAGATACAGACCTAATTGCTTGGAAATAGAAATGAAATTGATTACATATTCAAGTTAATGAAAAGAAATTCCAATAGTCTCATGCATATGCAGATGGCAAATGCCACATCCTGTACTAATGCCTAAGGCGCCAGGTAGAGTTGCCCGTCAAAGTATTGACCGACGAAAATGCTTAAATAGAGATCGAAGGGAGGTAAAAATTTTCTGCAACTATTTCCTATCACCTAGAACCAAATGCAACGTGCTCTTGTATTTTTTGCCACATTGGTCTTAGCAGCTGCTTTTCAAATCAATATCATCGTGTCTGATGGAACGAATCAATATTACCTTTGGCCAAAAGATCTGACTCATCCAGATTCGGGGGTTTTACACAATGATCCATTCACTTACGACCTCTATGCGTCTGGGACTATTTCTTATTTGGACGCCCTGGGCACTAGACTTTACCTTAATTATGTTCTATCGGTCACATCATTTGTACAGACGCCATATACAATCCCAATGAAAGACAACGTACTTACTCAACCTTCGGGATTGGGTTTTTATGTATGTCATAATGATCAGCAGTTGAGGATATTTAGTGATGTATTGGATGTATTGGATATTCCTTGTGCTCTTGCTGATGTGACGATAGCGGCTGCCGTGGATTTGACACCTTCATCATCTCAAAGTTCATCTTCTGTGGCTTCATCTCTGACTACATCTGCTCAGACTCCGCCTTCACTGTCTTTAAGTACAACCACTAATTCTGCTTCTCCTAGCGGCTTGTGTCGCTTAGTGATCCAGTAATTGAGATTCAAGATCACAAAATGTTGCAATAGCATTTGTTTCTATTTCCTTATTGTAGGAACTGTTTAACTCTAAATATAGTTACTGTCTATAAAAAAATTAGAACTCTACTTGTACAATTCGAATTAAACAATTTAGTCAACATACGTAAAAACTACAGAAGGTTCCAGGACATAAAAGTGCTATAAAGTAACCCTAAAAGAGAATACCTAACATACAATCCACCATATAGCTCATTTACAATGGATCAATTTATTTTTAACTTGAATGGCAATGAGCTCATAGCTTCTCCAGGTTTAAATTCTTATATATGCTGTGGCCATAATATTAGGGTTTCGTCCGAGCGACTAAGTTCTTGTGAAGCTGTGTCTTTGCGTATTGGACCTATAACTTCTGCGATCTCGTCATTGACAACTTCTGCTACAACTTCTTCTACCATTACCGTCTCAACTACTATTTCATCTTCCACCACTGTCGCTACTCCGAGCGGATTGTGTCGCGAATTATCGGTGTAATTTTGAAGCTTGGAAAAAATCTGAACAAAGCTCATCTCAAAAGAATGTTGAGATTTGCTTAACTTGTTCACTTACTACAGCTATCGCGATGTTTATTCCTTCAGCGGACTTCTGTGAGATCGAAAACAAAATTAAGATGAATTTAAACAATTGAGAGTATTATTCTTTGAGTAATTTTCATTTCTAGTATCTGTATTTAAGGGATTATTGTATAATTTCGGAATTCCTGTGTGGTTTCTGCACAGCGATTAAATAAAAAATGTTTCCTCTTGTATTAAGACCAGAAATTTATAAGCATTAGTATAGCGGTTAAGAACAGTAAATCTATTAACTGCTCTCATAAAATAAGCGATGTGTTATGTATCATTATAATGAATTTTATTTTAAAAGTGTTAATATATCTGAGGAATTTAACATCTATGCAGGTGACATATGTCTAATCTGTATATAAACCAGGCGTTATTTTACCTTGGCCGTCGAGTCTCTGAGGCGGGGGTGAAAATTACCATTTAAATGACGAAAAAACCTCAAATTAATTTATAAGTCAAAAAAAAAGCAATCCAATGAAATATTTTTTTGTCTATCTCGCCACATTGGCGATCGCTGCTGCTGCTCAGATCAATGTTATGCTAAACTATCAAGATAGAATTTATTATTTGTGGCCTGGAGAACCACAATTTCAGGATACGGGAATTTTAATACCTGGTAGACCTTTCATCTATGACCTCGATGACAATGGGGCCATTTCGTACATGCCTGACCTGGGAATAAGGCTTTATTTCAATTATGTTGGAAACTATATTGAATTCAAACCTGAGCCATTTAGAATTCCTTTTACTGGCAGAACTTTGCCTGGAACTGTGAATGGAATGAGATCCTATGTTTGCGATAACGAGGATCGTGTGTTTATGTCGTTCACACCATCGCATCCTTGTACTCAAACAAATTTGTTTTATGCTGTGGTCAACCCACCACAAGTTGATTCTAGTACAACTTCACTGAACACACCATCTCTGGCCTCAACTTCTACTATTGCGACAAGTGCTACTCCAAGCGGATTATGTCGCGTGGTATTGGTTTGATTATGAAGCTTAGAAAGATCTGAAACAGGTTCATCTTGAAAGATGATTCAAAATTGTCAAACTTTTGGTTCACTTACTACAGCTATCGCAATATTTATCCTCTAGCGGACTTATGTGGGATTGAAAACAAAATAAAGATGAATTGTAACGTTAGTATTATTTCATGGGCCAGCACAACTTTACCTTCTAGTTTCGGTGTTTGAGAAATTATTCTATAGGAATACTTTTGTGGTTCCGTGCACCGAAAATTAAAGTTGTTCGCTCTCGTATTAACACCAGAAGTTATGAGCATCGGTATAGCTTTAAAACACAATGAAACCATTAACTGTTTCTATAAAAGAAGAATTAAATGACTTACACTATCTCTTGAAGCTCTGTTTTGTATCTTGGGCACTCGTAAAGGGAGCCGTAGCTGTTTTATCATGGTGGGATAATCGAATTTTTAGACCTCGCCGAATTATACTTGGAATTAAGGCGCAATAATTAAGCGCTTATACATACAGTTAGGTTGATGTGCATTCTTTCAAATATTTTCTTCATTAGGCATTATCTTCTTGATTTCGCCACTTGATTCGAAAACTTGCAATCGTAATAAAATGCGAAATTTTTTTTCATTGCTAATGTCATTTTCTTGATCAAAATACCCGTCACAAAGTCTACTCTACTTAAAGAATTCGAAAACCTAGCACATTTTCGTGTATGCAGGTGGCATATGTCTAATCTGTATATAGACCAGGCGTTATTCTAATTTGGCCGTCGACTCTCGAAAGTGGAATTGAAATTTATCATATAAAAGACGAAAGAATCTCATGTAAATTTGATATTTCAAACAAGTCAATAAAGAAACAATCCAATGAAATACATTCTTGTGTATCTCGCCACATTGGCGCTTGCTGCTGCTACTCAGATCAATATCTCCTTTCAATATAAAGATAGAACTTACTTTTTGTGGCCTGGTAAAGATGGAGCAATTGCAATTCCTGGGAGTCCTTTCACCTTTGACCTCGATGACGGGGCCATTTCATACATTTCTGACAAGGGAACCAGGCTTTATTTCAATTATGTTTCAAATTTTATTGTATTCGAACCTCAGCCATACGAAATTCCTTTAACAGGTATGTATATTTACGGACAAGATGGAATTAGTTCCTATATGTGCGATATGTACGAAAATTATGTCACTATGACTAGAAATGCACCGAATGGTTGTACTGAAATAGTTATGATTATTCAGATCATCCCACCGGCACATGCTTCTACGACAACTTCACTGAACACACCATCTCTGGCCTCAACTTCTGCTATTACAACAACTGCTACTCCAAGCGGATTGTGTCGCATGGTTTTGGTTTGATTAGGAATTGTTGAGTGTAGTTTGCGGCAAATTGAGTTTAGATTTTCATTCTTACTTTTTCACTGCTGTTCGTGTAGCTACTCACTATTCAACTCTACTGAGAGACAAGAGATAATATGCAGAAGTTTGAGTAAATAAATACCAGAGATATATAAATAAATTTTAAATATATTGTTTAGGTAGTAAAAGGATATTTTGTAGCTTTCTTGTGATAGCTAGCTTCTTAGCCTGTGAATTCACTGATGGCATATTGCACATCTCAATAAAAAGGCTCTGAAATAATGAGATTCATAAAATACTCTACAAAACCTCATTGCAGATTAAATAAACAATCACCCTTGGCTGCTTCATTTGGAAGAATTATTCGCCTTGTGAAGTACGAAAGTTTTGTCATGTATCGTGATACATTGTTTAGTGGTTACTTGCCATAGCGCCAACGAAAGATCCGCTAATGAACAAACAATGAGAAGAGGTTTTAAAACCTCCATAGGAATTTTATTTCAAATTACATTCCTCACTTCAATTGCTCTTGACGTGTCCTTGCCTTTGGGTAAACCGTTTCGAGAAATATGATTTAGACGTTTATACATCAAGCATCAAAGCCATACATAGGCACATCAACTCTGCACAAGCGTTTACAGCTCAGTCCACAATCATTTCTTTCTTAAAGATTACCGAAAACTAGACTGGCACGAAACAATTACAAAATCTTCATACCATAACTTCAAATGTGGCTGCTCTAAGTATACTACAAACCTACACTATATTAGTATTGACATCACCGCAGAGGTTCACGCATATGCAAATGTTATGCTCTGTGTATAACTATAAGATACAAATTGTCGCTGCCCACTTTGACTGTGTTACATGTTGAGATTTTTTCTTTTAGTGTTAAGAATGTCCATATAAACAAAGACAATCGTACACCTTCTTCTAATTGTTAGTATACATATCACTATAATCAGAATATTTCTAGGTGAAGCTTCATCAAATCTGAACTGTTATTTGGGGCTCGTGGTAAACAACCAAAAACTTATCAATGAATCTTTCAACTTTGAAGATCAAGACTTAAAACCATACATTACTGGAGCACGAAAATTGATGTAAATCTTGGCTTGACTTCTAGTATTTGAAGTGGATATCCCTATTTAATTTACAAGTTGCAGTGCTTGCGAGTCTGCGAACATGTATTTAAAGAGTCTAGAAGCTCATTAAACTTTGATAGTTTCAGCGTGGCCACTTTTCTGTTTTCATCTTCTTTACTTAACACAATACACCGAGCGGTATGTGTCGCATGATATTGCGGCCATTGATGAAGTCAGGGAGATCTTTAAAAGAGTAAAGAGTTCGCTTTCGGGCTTTGATATAGAATTCTTAATTTCTGCTTGACTACTTAATGGTGTTATTGGATCCAAGTGAGAATATATTTTATTACTTATTTTTACTATTTTGAATGCAGTTAATAGACCTTACAAAATTATAAAGATATGCTATGTTTTTCAAATGATCTATGGTATCGCCGCCCATTTTGAGGCCAATTTTCCGCACTACAGAAAAATAAATAAATGCTTTATGTCTCACTTTATAAGTAATCTTTTTTTTGTGGAATTCTTTCACCCATAAGCCTTTCGATGTGTCTTCACGGCACAGCCCATCAATATGGGAGGGGAAACTCAAAATCATCTGGTGTGGTACAATATTCATCTTTTAATTTCAAAAATAGAACTGCGAAAGTAATTTCACGAAAAAAAAAACAGGTCCTGTGGGTGAGGACAGTAGAATTGTTACATGAATTTCGTCGTTTCACAAAAAGAACATACTAGATCAAAACCAAAGAGAATCAAAGAAAATAAAAAAGAAAAAAAAAACTAAAAATAATTCAATGCGTGCGACACTTTTGATAATTCTATGAAGGCGATTTTTCATGTTTGGCGCCGTTTACCAATTCACATCAGTAGTTTAACAGATCGCATCAAACCATAACAAAAATCCTCAGAAACAACTCGAATAGCTAAATTCAAAATTATTTCAAAATATTTGTGAAAACATTAATTCTCATAACCCTTCTTATCGGCCTATCTATCAATGCATCTGTATCTCTATCTGCGTCCTATATGCAGGCTCGCTCTCTCACCATTAACTTGACCCCCACTCCCAATTTTCCGCACTTTCAAATCAATTACCAACCCACCGAACAACCTCTAAACCACTTCCCCTTTATAAAAACTTCAGAAAGGAATTTGATCACGTGGTCATTGAAATGTCTAAGATTGTCCGTTCACTCAAAAACGTGGCCAATGGCTACTCATCCACTCAAATCTTGGTCCGCAATGCTACCTCCAATGACCCCTCGGGTCCTACAACTTACGATATGGAGGAGATTGCTGCAGCTACTCATAATACCCAAACGGAATTTTTGGAAATCATGGATATGCTTGATCGTAGATTAAATGATAAGGGTAAAAACTGGCGTCACGTTGCAAAGTCCTTAACTGTGTTAGATTACTTGGTACGGTACGGCCTGGACAAGTGTGTGATGTGGTCGAAAGACAATCTTTATATAGTCAAGACCTTACGTGAATTTGTTCATTTTGATGACAATTCCAATGATCAGGGTGCGTTGATTCGTGTGAAGGCTAAGGAGTTGGTTTCTTTATTGCAAGACGACGAAAGACTTTCTCGTGAAAGGTCAAATGCGAGAAGAAGAACTCGCTCTGATTCCGGAAATAATTCTCGTCCTTTACCGAATAGACGTCGCTCAGACCCTTATGATGCTGAGTTGCAAAGAGCTTTAGAGCTTTCAAAGGAAACAGCAGAAGAGGAGAAGTCAAGAAAACAACAGGCGCTCAACGCCGACGCCAACGATGCTGATTTACAGGCTGCTCTTAAATTATCCTTAGAGGAAGAGGAGCTTCGTAAGCTTAAAAGTCTGCGGAACGATAACCTTTTGGATTTAAACGATTATTCTCAATTTTCTCAACAACCTCAACAACAACAATTTCAGCAATTCCAGCAAGTTCCTCAACAATATGTTATGGGTGTAACTCCAGGGTTCTACTACCAAGGCCAAGAGCAGAATTTACAATATGATATGTTTGGAAATCCGATTCAACCAACAGGATACTTTCCTAACTATGGACAGTTTGGTCAGCCACAGATGCAACAGCAACAGTTCCTGCAGCCACAAATTCCTCAGTATACTGGGTTTGTGAGTAGTTCTAATGTTGGTTCACCACAGCCTACAGCTGAAGAGTTAAGACCACTTAAAACAGGATCAAATAATCCATTTGCGTTACTGGGAGGAAATGCGGCACCGCAACAATCACAACAGCATGCACCACAACAGCCTTCGCTTAATGCATTGGCACAGAGCCAAGTAAATACACAACCCCAATTTTTCACACAACCTCATGCAGAACAATCGCCACAACCACCACAACAACAGCAAAAAGCGCAAAAATCTCGTTTTGACGAAACCCACGAACTCAACAACCTTTTGGCCTCAGGGACTGGTGTAGACACGTTCGGAAACACTGGAGCATCAAGAATCCCACACCAGTACACCGCACGTGGTAGTTTTGTAGCTTCTGGTGGTGTAGACACTCGAAACAATGCGGAGGTGAGATTAAGTTCTAATGCGACGGGAAATCCTTTCCTAAACACAGGAATTGGTAACACATCAAGTGCTGCCTCCGCCGCCGCCGCTCCTCGTATGAATGCTGCTCCGACTGGTTACGGATTTGGCAATAGTAAAGATGAGCCTAGTCTTATTGATATTTAGAGAAAAAAGCTTATAATTTTGTGAATTTTGTAGATGAGACTTTTCAAAGGGAAGATAAGGCAGCAAAACATTTAGAGACATTGACAAAGTTTTTCAACTTTACGTGACTTTTAAAAAGCTTCATTTCATTACCTGCTCTATCTATAAACCAATTATTTGAAAGGTAGAATTTGACCATTAAATAGACATTTCACACACCAATCCCAATCGACAATAATTATACCCTTTATCTTGGAAATAGGATCTTTTGACTTATTTGCAACAAGTACAGTGTTCCCATTTTCCAAATTGACCATCTTTTGCTTTCCCATCCCGGCGGTCACCTTAACAATTGAAGAATCTGAAAGTCCGTGAGCTACAAGAATACTTTGAATCAATTCAGCGCCACCATTTAAACTTTTCGAAAGGTTCAATTGAAATCCGTTGAAAACCTGTCGATTTGGCCTCGAGAGGAGTTTTTGAAGACCATTCCCTGATCCCTCATAACCTAACATAGAGTTCACGTTATCCATCGGAACGCGTTTTTCAAGCGAATAATCGTCAATAATCACTTGCTTATGTACTTCCTCGGCTGGAAGTGACTCGGCCATTGCTGCAAGAAGATAGTGTAAATAATCAGGATGAACAATTCTTTCGGCACGAGAAAGACACTTAAGAAACTTCTCAGTACGTAGAACTTTAGGTGCCACAATCGTATCGATTGTCCTTTTCGACGCGTTATAGTCATTCACAATCACAATACCTATAGCAGCTAACTTACTTATATCTGCAGATTTAAGAGTGATGTTTCGCTCACAGCCAGTCAAAATGACAATGTAACGTGCTGGAGGGTCCAGTTTTTGTTTTTTCTTAGCGGGAGCCGAGTTTCTTTGATCCTGAGAAAGAACAGAGTTAGAAATTTCTGTGTGTTCTGTGTTGTTTCTTTTGGTGGGTGTCTTCGTTACTCTCAGCTCCAATTGAGCCATGTAATCCTTCATTTTCTTTGAAGACTTGGAAATTGATAAATACTTGTTAAGATCTTCCATATCTGAATGTAATTTCAAAGAAGCTTTTTGTTTGGCGGATCGACTGGCTCTCCCATTACCAGGAGAAATTGTCTCTTTGATGATTATAGGTTCTTGAGAGATCGTGACCGATTCATCACCTGAGACTGAATTTTCTTTACCGTAGCCTTCTACTACCTCTTTGATATTTTTGACCTTTTCAGGCATATCTTCCATTTCAGGATATTCAATTTGATCTGAAGCATCTTGAAATTGTGCTTCATGACTTCCAGAGCCAGGACTACTTTCATCATATTCTTCTTCTTTTGCTTCTCCGTTTCTTTTTTCTACAACTTCTTGTCGCTCCGGCTCTTGTGTTCGCTCCTCTGTTGGAACGTCTACTGCTGCTTCGCTTTCATCTGCACTATCATCAACCCCAGAGACATCAGATGAATAATCTAACCAAAAAGAAAGCTGATCCTTTGATAATCTTGCCTTTCCTAGAAATTGAGCGGGTTCATCTAGATTCTTATACCGAGCATTCTTCGGATCAAGATATTTCCATTGCGAGTAACATTCTTCTACCCAAAGATAATTCACCACTTTGATGTTGGGCCATCTTTCCTGAGCAGCAAGAATCTTGTCGCTGGCTGAAACACCACAGACAAGTATATCGTTTGTTCTGTCCAAAGTTTTTGTAAAACCAGCACCCATGGCGTTGATTAGAAGGGTAAGATAATGACGAGCATCTCCATTTATACCTGTTATAGAGATTCTCAAGTTTTGAAATTTATGAAGTCGCGCTTTAGGGACAGGAGAAAAGAGGAGATTGGATTCTAGCGGGGCTACGTAGCGGCCTGTAAAGATGACATGGAAAATCCACAGAAGCAGGCCGATATGTATATTTCCGGCCAAGGACGCTCTTTTGAAATGGTCACCACTACGGTATCTACATAAATATATATCAATATCATTTTCAGAGAATTTGGTAACAATATGGCCGCCATTTGATTGTAGAAGTGACTCTAGGGAGTCGATTAAAGGCTTACTTAGGTTGAAGTCTGGAGAAATAAAGACTCCTTTTCCTATCAAAACGCCTTCAGTTTTGCAAATGGTAGAATGAGCCTCTCCAGTGTCGTCTACAGTCATAGCGCCATTTCCACCATTTACACCACCAACACCCTCCAAATCCACAACAGGAGCACCTCCAATCTCTAATAACTTGTCCTTGTTGGGTAGTCCAGTTTCACACACAATACGATCAGAAAGTAAATATGGCTCTTCAGAGACATGGCGCTGTTGTCTTATACATTCGGCAAACCAAGCCGGAAGAACGATTTTCACATCTAAGTTCTTCTTCAGTTTCAAATTCGCAGCTATCACCGCTTTACTATTGATTCGATCAACAGCTATAAGATGTGTGGTGTACCTAGACAATAGATCCAAATATTGGCCGCCGAACAGCCGCGCAGCAGTATACATCATCTCCTTATCGCCCAGGGGCAAATTGTTAGCTACGCAAACAACCATTTTGGACATGGCAGGCACCGGTTTGGGCAAGTATAAGCGGTAATTCTTCCTTTTATTTTCCAAAATACAATCTCGAAACCATTCCATTGTGGTTACAGGAATCATAAGGTCACGAGCTTCATTGGAAGCAGCGAAATCCCATGATTCCGTCAAAATATGTGAAATACGATGTTTTTCAATTAAATTCTCAGACTCGGAACTTTTCGTTACAAAAGACGTTCCTCCATTCGCCGTAATCAGGTCTACAATATTCGAGTATTGCGACGCGTCTCCCGAAGGAAATTGTGAATCTTCTATTATTACAAGGAATGCGACTTTCGTAAATAGATGTTTTGGTTGCATCTTGTCGACAGATGGGGTAGGAAAGACGTATTAAATGACCTGACAGGGGAGAAAAATTGTATAAATAACTAGGTGAGATATAAAACTGTGGTCTGCTTTGGGAGTCAAATGTTTCGAGATATCAATTCTGTGTCGGATGATTTTTCCTGGTAGTTAACATGTACTTGGAATTTGCAACTCAATAGGATATATGTAGTATTCAGTGTGAGACGCGTTTAGTAAAGAAATGAATGATTAAGTGAGTAAATAATTGATTAATTGAAAGGATTTTTCAAATGCAGAATTTCAAAATTATTTAAAGTGAATTATCTTTTTTGCCACTTTGTTTTCAGCTCGTAATGATTTGAACAAAGCTCATATTGACTTTCCCAAAGAATAGAATCTTCCTACCGAGTTTCTTTTGAAATTTACATAAGCTGAACTTACAAAAATCTACAAAGCAAGTAAAAGGATGTCTTTTATTATAAAGAATGTATGGAACCTAGGTTCTAAGATGCACTTATGCTGTCTTATGAAATGAAAATGCAAAGACTGGCTAACTTTTTGTTAGCGCAGTGGCGGTAAAATGCTACGGCGGCGGTGTTTCGGATGTTTTTGTTTTGCTTTGAAGGTGCTTTTTGGCAGTTTTGGCAGTTCTGGTGGTGTTGGCAGTGACTTTAAGGAAACAAAGAAGTGGAACATTTAAGTATAGGAACTTGTGAAAACACATATGCAATCATCTGATGCTTTTGTTTCTTGATAATTCTGGTTTGTTATGATTTCCATATCAGTCAGAATAGCCAAATGGAGCGATGGCAGTCAATTTTTCAACTTAAATGTTACATGTCAATAACAGTGGATCAAACAAATCCTTTCTCTCATTGACAAACTTTTTCGCCCAGCTTCGACAGACTAAACTGGCCTTCATAAACTTTCTTGAAGAGTATTTCTTATAAAACTCATCATGCTCGATTGGTCCAATAAGATAATTGAAAATGAGCTCTATACACTCTCTCATATCTTCAACTCTATAGCCACCAGAATAATGGATAAGATTCCCGTTCCATACGGGATCTTTCTTTAATATGAGTCGTGCGATGTACATGGCGGCGGCGGAACATAAAGACGGAAGGATCCCAATAAACTTATGGTCAACAATGGTAACTTCCAAAAGATATTTGCCTAATGTTCTCAGTTGAACATCATAATCGTCAGCTTTGGAAATACGACGTAAAAAGTTCATTGGGTTTGGGTAATTCATGTCGAAGTTGAGAATCGTTAAAATATACTTTTCAGCCTCGAGAATCTCTTCCTCGGTGTACGAGCCGTCGGTAAAATACGCGTAATTTTTCACTGAAGGAGAGAACACTTCTTCGTATTTTGCTGCAATGAATAGTGACCCTGTAGCTAATAATTGGAGCTTATCTATCTGGACAACCTCAACGGACATGAACCTATCCATGATATTTATAGCCAAAAATAGGGTTTCAGGTAAAAGCCGAAACCTTTGATGCATTTCAACAAGCCAATCTACAAGAATTGATCTCATTCTGGGCTTCAATTGAGTTTGTTTAAGAAGATATGCAGGGTCAGGGAGTGTTTTCTTTTCAAGTTCATGCAAATATGGGAAAATCTCATTCACGTATTCACTCACCATAAGTGGATCATCAAAGTCCTCCTCGTCGAGGTCCTGCCATTCGTACTCGGTTTTTTTAGACTTTTTGTACTTACTATGGGATGTAGACATTGTAGAGACCCCACTGATGCCGCCATTAATATTTTCAACCAATAGATCGCGTTCGTTAGTGATGTGGAGTTTTTCAACCAAATTGTTGCTGGATTCGGTCGCTTGTCGTTTCTGAGGTAAGCGATGTGGGATTGGCTCTAAAGGAGCGCGATCGAGGGAGTCGATGTTTTGGAAATTATTTGGTTTATTCTCGTTTTCATTCTCGTTTTCTTTACCTTCCCTGTCCTGTTGGTTTGAGCTTTGACTCTGATGACTTTGCTTAAGGTCAGACTCAGACTCTTCGGAGACCTCGACTTTGGCGTGACGGTGAGAATTCGAGAGCAGACCCAAGGGTCTTTTCTTTAATAGATTCTGCTGAGACAGTTTTGAGATTCCAAATTGTCTTGACACGTCGCGTAGTTGTGGACGAGCAGAGGTGCCAGAAGAGCTGGAAGAGCCAGAGACGGTGGGCACAGCAGATGCGATTGACGAGGAAGGAATTATTTGAGTCAGCGGAATTGCAGTTCCGGCAGCACTAGATAGTTTCCCACTATTCATTCCTGAGCTGCCCATGTTTGTGTTCGTGTTCAGTGAAAATCTAGACTCGCGGGTCATCTTAGAGGGATCCTCAGTGACTAGAGAAGGAGCCAAAAGGTCGGTATCCAATCCCTTTGTTCGAGAGCGCGTGACACGAAACTCATTTTCGTTTGTGAGTTGAGACATTTAAGGGAAAAACGTGAAAATTCAACGAGGAAAATAAAAAAAATAAAAGAAAAGAAAAGAACGGGAAATATGGCAATTGTGGCAGAGTCTGCTTGTTCTCTTACGCGGAAGGAGCAGTAAGCAAAGAAACGAGGCGAGCGAGGGCGGTGCTGTAGTGCGTAGTGCGTAGTGCGTGGATGCGTACAGGGCAGACAGGGCGTACAGGCAGGGTGCGGTTAGCGCGAAGGTTGAAGGTGCGGGTGCGGGTGCGGCGGCGGGAGATGAACGGGACTCAATGGAGAATATTCGTAAACAGAGAGAAAAATTTTATTTTTTAGATTGAGGTTTGGGATTTTAGTACCTTTGGTGTACGGGTTTTTTCCTATTTCAAATTAATCTAGTTATTTCAGATTAGTCTATTGATGTCAGATTGTCTGTTCACGATCAAGCAGGTCGAGTTACTAGGGCTAGATCCAGGGAGGGCTCAGTGAGGGCTCAGTGAATGGACTAGGTGTCTGTCAGTAGGACTTAGGCTGGTGAGTTGAAGTAACTACTAAACAACTATTGTATTTGTTTCAAGCTTTAATTAAAGAATTTGATTTCTGAGTTTCTCTATGTTTCAAGGTGTTTTTTCTGGCTCTCGTGGCGAATGGTTGACGTAGACGGAGAGCAGACGCTGTACACGTAGTGGAACCTGGTGGACGTGGTGGACGTGGTAGACGTGGTAGACGTGGTGGAGCAGTAGACGTCGAGAAATCTGGATCGACTCTTGAACAAACGGAGTTTTTCTCTTTGCCAAATGAAAAAATCTCTTTACAAAATTGCAGGTGTATTTAGTTTTAATGTTTTCGTTTCCTGTCTCTATGCACCCTTCCTAACTGTTTCAGGCGAAGTTGCTGCAAAACACCGCGCGTCTTCAATTCGCGCCCATCGCTCGTTTAGGCCATTGTGTAAACAGTCACCAATAATGAATGACATCTTATTCAATGTCTTGATTATTGTTGCTAAAGGGTCCATGAAGGGGAAATTCCCTGTACATAAATGCATTTAAATTCTTTAGTGTTGTAAATACTCTTCCATTTTAGGAATTGTTATCAATTATAGAGACTGTTCGTCTGCAGATTCTATACCATATTCCAGATTCTATCGTATTTATTTTTTCCGAATGGGAACATGGTCTTTGGTCCAAACAGGTCTTAATTAAGAGTTTCTGTTTTCGTTTATTTAGTTCAATTACTCTCGTATCTGGTCCACGGTCTTGATTAGGCAATTCGTGTTGTTCCATTGTTCGAAGCCCTGATCTGACCGTGAATGAGATAACAATAAATTATCACATCCAGACTCGGCTCCTTATCTCTTGGAATGTTGAGGACCATTTAAATGTTAGACAAGTAAGCGTAAACAATTTCATTTGTAATAGTTTCGACCTGCGAGTCTTAACTTCTATTATACTCAAGTGTAAACAATAGTTACTTAAAATCTAATGTTGTAATATCTTTTTTAGCATCGAAATATATCTCAAAATCGCAATTCAGCAAATGCTTATTGGTAAGTTACTCCTTTCAAAGTGATAAAAGTTTTTCTCAATTCATCTTTTCAATTCATTTTCACATCTACCGACATTTATGCTAAAAACTAACTCGCTGATTATTAACTTACATTCTTAATTCTCCACACATCTTCTTTATCTTGTTTATTCCTACCCTTTCCTAATTAGCCCTGTCTTGTAGTTGATCACAGTATCGATCTAGACCTTCTCCGACTTGACCCATTTCGGCACTAAAACTTGCCACATTTTCTTTGAAATCTTGCCAACATGCCAAATTGTCAGCGAAAAGTTGTGTTCCGGCACGAACCAACGCCAACATCGCCGTGATCCATTTCTTCTCCATTTTATCCATATACTCCTTGAGATTGATCTCTAACGATGAAGTAAGTTTAGCCAAATCAGAATTAAACAAATTGATGAGTTGATCTAGTTTATCAAGTTCTTTTTCAATATGTTCCATTCGATTTTGAATGTGTCGATCTGTTGAACCACCATCTGTTCCAGAATACTTCGCTCCATTGGCGTCGAAATTCAAACTGTTGGAATTATTGGAAGTGTTTGCATTGTTTGATCCCTTGGCTTGTTCTTCAGGTAACGAGAACGACGCAGTCTTATTACCGCCGAATAGTCCATACCATGACTTTCCCGATTGAGAACTCTTAAGCCGCTGCTTGGATTCAATTTTTCTTATTGCAGATTTAATTGATGGACTATCGATATCCAAATCTTTGAGTCTTTGGATTGATTGTTGATTATATGTGAAACTGGCTAGCTCTTGCACCTTGGTGAATTTGAGCTTGTATAATAATTTATACTGTAATAGCTTATACTTATAGAATTTAATAAGCTGTAATGCAGAAAAGTAATATTGAATGAATTGAGTGATTGGCTCTTCCCATAATGGTGTAACGTGATCGTAAAGAAAATGTTCAAAATTCAAAAAACTCAGGTCAAGCGTCAGGCCAAATTTCTCAACGGCTTTAGATAATTGATTATTATCCAGACTGGTCATCTCATGCATTTGTAAAGAGAAATTATTAAGATTGGCACCCAACTCAATAAGCACTTTGATCATTTGTTCAAGGTTACGAACGTTGCGATTGTTTAGTTTATGCATGTCGCTTAAAACTTTAATGTTTTGATGAAAATTTGTTTCGAAATTGATGAGTTCAACTGGAATATTACTAAAGTCTTCCGCCATCTGCTTCATGTTTGTTCCCTTGACATCCTTCAGGTTATATAACGTTATGTCGCTATATAATTTATGGAGATCATCGTTGATTTTGCGAAGCGCCGGAAGGTTATCTGGTGCATTAATGTCAAAACCGGCTAAACGCGGCATGAGGAAATAGAGTCCATTTTGATCAGTTGGATTGTTTGGATTAGCAAGAAGCAAATTTTGTGGAAGAAGACTAGCGGGTGGCTCGTGCATTGCGTTTTCCCAATTCAATTCATAGTTTGGGTCGAGAAATTTGAGGAATAACGGACAGTCCTTAAGCATGACACTACTCTCCTCGAAAACGACGTCATGCAAGAACTTTCGGAACAGTCGCCGACGCACTTCAACCACAGACACCTCCCTTGAACTATCTATCGAGTTTATGAGGTATGTTAGGAGAGAATGCTTTTCTGGGATTGGAGGAACAACAGTAGTGGGAAAAAGCTTAACCAAAGTATCCCTGAGAGACTTAAACTCCGAGTACCTTCTTTTGACAATAATTGAAGAGCCTAGCTTTTCAAGCGATAACTCAATTAAGTATACGACGACTTTCGTTCCTGCTAGCCGTTCACTTGAGACTACATCTATTTGGAGCTTTGGGCCTGCAGCCAACATCTTTTTGATTTTCAGAGAAAGCCCAAGAGAATTGTTGACTAGAGCCGTGCTGTTAAAATCCACAAAGCTTTCTTGGAGCGCCTGGCCAGAGGGGCTCGTTGTGCGTGTAGATGTGTTCTGTGGCGACAGGGTACCATTGTGGCCATTGTGGCCACCGCGGGTGGGGCGCGGACCTGTCGGTGCAGGTTGATGAAGCAGTGGATTATTATCTTGTTCAAATTCGGAAAAAACGTCCGGGTCGTCCATAGTAACTTGTGCTGTTTTTGGGGAAGTTGTGGTGGGAAGTGTGATGCGAGTGAGTTGTATGGGGGCTGCGATACCACCCTGCAGGGGCTCTTATCTTGGGTAGTAGTCAGTAGTGTGAGTTAGTGAAGATGGCAATCATAGAGTTTTCGTAAAAAAAAATAAACGATTGGGAAAACGAGAATTTAACTTTTGTGTTTTTTGGTTTTGTTGCTATTTTTAGTTTCTATTTCAAGCAGTGTCTGTGATTTGAGGTGACAGCAATAGAGGTTCAAGAGTAAACTTCATACTGACTATAATCTCATTTTTCGAAATTAATCAAATTTATCTAATTAAATTTTCTATTTGAATACTTGGATTCACTCTATTTTAAATTTTCTGATCGCAAAATCCACAGTAAAGAGTTCACAAACGTTGAACTCATATTATTTTCTGCGTAAATAAGTGAATAATGACGTAACATCAATATGATTTCTTCAACTTCATCCATCATTTCGAGTCTTGATATACGAGCTAATTCTGTGGTTTTAAGCCATGACAATGGAGTATCTAAACCATTGAAACTGCCCACTGCCGCCATATCTGTTAGATATGCCTTAAACCCCAATTCTGCTTCCAAAAGAGCCCGACGCGCTTCTAAATTTGGAAAAGCTCGGAAAGTTTGCATATCGAGTCCTCGGTTATTAAGATTAGAGGTCATGGTGGCTCCAAATCCATCATCTAAAGACATTGGATCGAAGAGAACACAAGCAACGCGCTTCAGGAAACTTCTCCAGAATTTCAAGACTCCAACAAAATCTGGCGGTGAAAGGTAACACAAAACGCATTCACTTATCACGAGCGTGGGGACATCTCGGTCCAAAAACAGAAATTCTTCTGAGCCGGTCTTTTCAGAATTTCGTATATCATAGCCAATGAGATGGTACCGGTTAGTCAGCAAGTTGGAAGATAACCCTATAAAATCTTCTTTGGAATTGATTACCGTTGTTTCCTTCAACTTACCTTCAACTCCTACAATCCGCTGTAGATCATCCAGAGAAGCAATTGCAGCCTTTTTGATCTTGGTCAGTTCAGGGAAATCCACCTCTACGTAACTGACCTGTTCATATTTTTTCAAAATTCGAAATGATCTCGTATCCGAACCTCCTCCAAGAGCCACTATCTGACATTTGCCATTATTTTCCTCTATAAATCGCTCTGTAATTAGGTCTATGGCATACGTTCGGAGATACGTTCCTCTATTGATCAACGGGAACTTTGGAACGTTGAATGCGCTTCGAAGCGTTCGGTCCGACGACATAGTAGTGTAGCCCTCGCAAAATCGAAGATTGGAGTTGTAGGAATCGACCAATGGCTGAAGAAATGGGTCTTGGGGACTGAAGTATCCTTTCTTGTTGGCCCAGAACTTACAGCTCAACGCGTCAATATCAGTGGCCCTGACGAGTTTGTCTTGACGTTCTGAAGGCAGTAGCATCTCAGTATATCTGAAGTCTATTAATTTTGGTTTTGGTTATGGTGGTGCTAGTGATGGTGCTGATGTTGTTGATTTAAATTGTGGGGGAATATGGGGTAATGCGATGAGATGAAACAAGATAAGACATGATATGATACGACCAACAGGGAAAGAAAAGTGGATTCTATTGCGTTTCAACTTTCTATATTAATTATATTTAACTGTTTCTATGTTTACACTTTCTCCATTATCACCCACCAGTTATCACGCTCATAACCATGTTCAATGACTTTTGCACCTGCCTTTTCTGAATTCTCGATCAATTCTCCTTCTTTATAAAGATGATAATATCTATATTTAGTTTCTTGTTCGATCTTTGGTTTCTCCTTCTGCCCCTTTCCCTTCCCTTGTTTGTTCAGTTCCTGGCTCGGGTTCTGTTCCGTTTGTTCCTTCTTCTTTTGTAATACCCATGGAACTAATACATCCTGTGCATCGCCTTCTTTATAACCTCTCCTAGACTTTTCTTGTTCCAATGCCCAGCAATAGACCAAGAACCGGCCGCCCACGCGAAGTTTTGAAAGAATATGACGAATAGCATCAACACGTCTCTCTTCAGTTGAGAAATGATGAATCACTGCAATTGAAATAGCAAAGTCAAATCGCCCATTCTCATGTGGAAGACTAAGTCCGTCTGCTACACATAACGTATAATTGTTCCCGCCATTGTCATGTGCACAGTCAATCAATCCCAGCGAACGGTCAGAGCCAATCATATACAAGTTTTTGTTGACATTTAGATACTTCCCATTTCCGCATCCAACGTCTAGACCAATGTTGTAATCTGGTTGTTCAGTGAGAAATTTCTCCACAATTGGCCACGGCTTGTATCGCGTCAGAGAGAAGTGAGGTGCGATTTCATTATAGACGTCATGAACCCACTGCTGTTCATGATCTTGTGGAGGTGTTTCTACTTCGCTTGGAAGTGAGGGAACGCCCATAGTGAGATGTGATGCGATGTGATGATGCGATGAGGTGGGGTCGATCTGATGAGATGAGATGAGATGAGTGCAACGAAGTTGAAGAAGGTGCGATAAGATAAGAGAATAATGAGTTAGTTGAGTGAATTTTATTTGAAAGTGACAATTTCCTGTATTTAATAATTATTTTTTCTTTTTTAAGATTTACTGAAATTTTGTCCGTTCGAAAATGTGTTTAACTAAAGTCCTTGGAGGGTTATGTTATGTTTTCGAATAGACACGAATCAAACAAAAGAATTACAAATATTACTAAATTGAGATATAAAATATTTGACATCAAAATAAATCGTCAAAATAAAAATCAGTTTCTAAAAATCCATACCTCTTTAATTCATCGCCTCATACTTGGAGATTGCACTATATTCCTTTTGTAATCACAAGGTCAACTCTTCCCTAGACGATCCAGCCACATCAACAGCCACTATTTCTTCGGGGAGAGTTTTATTACCATCTTTCCTGCCAATTGCTTGCAAAATTATTATTTTGATCGAAATACCCACCAGTTTCCGTCTGCAGCACTCAAGCTTCTTCGTCCCTTAAGTCAGTTCTATCAAATCCCCCCATTCCAGTGAATGCCGGCCAATCTATCCAAATTGTAATATAATAATTCGAATTTAAATGCTCACAATATCTGTGATAATTGCTCTTTTGGGGTACCTCGTCTGGCTCTTACAGCCTCAGCCTCAGCTTTCCGTTCATGAACAAGTCGTCAGGCTACGAGACTTTGTGGAACATAACCTCACATTAACCGAGGAAGTTTTTATTGAGCCTGGTAATAGAGGCTTACTCTTACCTGATGTGGTGAAAGCTGCACAAGCACAATTGGATTATAGACTCAAAGCTAATGGTGTTCGTCTCCGGTTCAAACTTATTGACAACCTACCCAAGAAGATTGAGCCAGCTCTTGAATCTCGGCCTCTTGTAGAAGTACCAGTCACTACTGATGATATGGGAGATTCGATTTTGAAAAGTGTCGAAACGGCTTCAATCAAGAATTTGGGTTCTGTGGACACAAAAGTCGATACAGACTCACCTTCTCAACATGAGAAAGAGATACGAAACCACGGTCCATTCGCTAGCAAAGAAATAAGTGTCAGTGGCTCAAATGATGAAATGAATTTGAAACGCCCTACTTACAATGACCGTTCAGTACGTGCTTTAGAACTATATTTTTACGACACGCCGCATATGTGGGTAGACATGTATGCACCAATTGCGTTTTTGGCATATAATCTCGAACAGACACATAGGAATGATGTTCCTTTTTTCGTCACTCAGGCTCTATATGATGCGCTACTCAAGCCAGATATAGAAATGTGGGAACAAATGTCACAGAAACAGAACGATGCCTCGCACCAAAATCAAACTTTATTTGATAGCTACCGTAAAGAAATCAAAATCAATTTCATAGCTGCAGAAGAGTCAGGCGACTCCCCTGCTGACATCATTGATGGCATTAAAAAGTATATGGAGAGGTACTCAATAATTGAACCATTTGTCCATGTAACCACAAGTGTCCAAATCCTAGACGTGTCAAAACGGCGCGCAGCTAAACATCTCACGAAAAACACAACTCTGGATCTTACTTTCTTTTACCTGACTAGTTTACGTCCTTATGCCAACTCAGTCCAGGGCGTTCCCTTGTATCACATTTCACCAGAAGAGCCACCTTCAGTACCTCCTCATGATCACTACGGAACCGCGTATGAGGATTATGAGGAAAGATTGAATACTGTAGTTTATAATATCAGCGATTTTCTTCTGGCAGCGGCAGAGGAAATCAACACTTTTGTAGGGTTACCTATATCAGACACACAAAACCTTCATCTAAAGACTGCAAGTGCATTGAAACATTACACAGTGTTGGGAATTAAAGGCACGCTTTCGAAATTACTGGACCCTGAAAGGTTTTCGCAATCTGCATTCTCTGACGTTTGTCAATTGTTAGATACGCTTATGGTTGAGAGCCATCATAATTGGCTGGACCATCTTCCAAAAATCCACAATGTATATAATTCAATTGCTTAGGTAAAATGATCGCAAATCACTCCTGGAAAATTTGTAGTCCAATTGAGTAGTATGAGTGTAAGCGGAACCCGTGCCTAACTTAGTCTTTACATAGAAAATGCCCATAGACAGAGAAAGAAATTTTTAAAACAATAATATTCAATATAATAACAATTTAAAAAAATTTAACTAATGAAAAGTCTTACTTTATATTGAATTTTCCCAAATTGAAAGATGAGGTGAGGTGAGGTGTGGAGGTCTTAGGAAGACCCCACAACCATACCATGAGCGATTCGGAGAGTTTCCAGAGTGACGTCAGTCTAGACGAAGAAGATGAAGAGTTCATTTGGAAGGTTTTCTACAGCAAATTAGAAAACGACGTCAATGGGGGTGCAGGCGAAGGCGAAAGTAACGGAGACCTAAATAGAGAGGATGAGGCTGAAATCTCAGATCTCTCAGACATCGAAGACGCAGACCCAGTGCTCGTGGCCAAATACCAACAATTGAAGAATCGCGAAAAACAGTCTCTCGCTGAAGATGAACAAAAAGCCCTTCTCATCTCGTCATTTACCGAGGAGCAGATGGAAAGGTTTGAAGCATATAGAAGAATGGCCGTGAATAAGGCAGGAGTGAGGAAAGTTTGTAATGGAATTTTGGGAAACACAATGCCTCAAAACATTGCTGTGGTGATGGCTGGTCTTTCAAAACAGCTCTTAAGTGAGCTTATAACGCTTGCGTATGAGGTTCAGGAGAGAGAGAATAAAGCACAGCTCATTTTGGACATTGACGAGAAGAAAAAACGGAAACGGGAAACTATAAAGAAATTGGCGCAAGGTGATGAATCTGTTCAGGCGGAACCGGAGCGGAAACTCGAGTATATGGGAGATTATAAACTGCCGCTAACTCCAGACCATATTCGGGAAGCGTGGAGGATCTTTCAAACTCAAGGAAGCGGATCTTTTCAGTCGAAATGGAGAACGGAAGGTGAAGCCGACGGGAAGTTTTTCAGGTAAATTTTGTAAAAGTTGTAAGAGTTCAGTTCATGTGGTTACATTGTAATAAATGGTATTAAAGTAGTGATAAAGGGAGTGAAGTAAGCATTGAAATGAGAAGCATAGACATGTTAAAAGAGAGAATTTTAAAATTATAGAGCACGGAGACTGAACAATAGATTAGAATTTAATATAAATCTATTCATTTATTCATATCTATCAAATTTTCAAACTACTCATACGACGTTGTGGCTTGGGTGCCTTGCCATCATCAGACTTGGTACAAACCCACGTAGATGCATACATGTTGATTCTATCAATAGATTCACCAGCATGTCTAATTCCTGCTGGCTTACATTTGAATCCACACAGCTCAAACGTCTTGATGTACCATGGGTACTGGGCGGCAGAACGAAGCATGACACGTCCGCCGGGGACGAGGCAATCTTTAACTGCCAAAATCTCATTCTTGGCATCGTCCTTCTTTGGGTCAAACCAATCCATATGGTCCATGATAATGGCAATGGTGATGGATTTCTGGTTCAAACGAGAGAAAACATCGTTCAAAGTATCGGTGTGAAGACGAATGTTGTCAATTGGTGCAGTTCCATCCGAGCGCTTGGTGGTGAGGTTACGGAATCCTTTTTCAGTCAAGTAATCTGGACAGTTGTTGCGTGCGTACTTACCCTTCAAACACAAGTAGTAGAAGTAGTTGTCGGTGGAAATCAATGAGCGGTGAACAACTGGGTCTAAAGTGTCAACGACGTATTTCAAAACTGAGTCACCAATTAATTCAGCCTGGTTGGCTGGAACTCCAAGTGCCTTCCACAAGAAAAGTGGGTTACCAACGAGAAGAGTAGCCACAAAAGGATTGAACAAAGTAGGCTTAACCTTTGATTGCCACACACGAATTTGATCCTTCAAGTTGGTACATGAACAAAGCTCATCAACATAGTTGTTGATGCCAAAGAAGGTAAAGACAGCGCGGGCTAATCTCAATGCCCAACGAGTAGAACCAGTGTCGTAAAGACCTCTACCTTTAGGATTGAAAGTCTTTTCTCCCTTATCCATCCAGTATTGGAAAGAATTAGAGGACATCTCGGAAGATAAGTGGTTGATAAGGAGTTGGCGGAAGTTTTGAATCTTTCCGTCACCAAAGATTTTCCATACTTGCTCTTGCGACAAGCTCTTAAAAGAAGCAAGCTTTAATTCCAAAAGATGGTTTTGACATGGGTTCAAGTCAACAGCATGGATCTTGCTTGGTGGATCTGGCAAACAGGCATACGCTAAGATATTGTCACCAGCGGAAGTGATGGCCAAGACGGTATCTTTACTGGAGAACTTCAAAATTTCGTGGTCTTCACGTGGATCTTCCCAAGTAAAAGCGTAAATGTATTGATTGTGGAATTGGTGGTATAATGGGTTGATCTCGTTGAAGTAAACTCTCCATGGGTTTTTCTGGTAGTAGATGGAAGGAAAGGGTAAGTTTTTACGGATGTTACTCAAAACAGCCTCATGACCCTTACTGGCAGGAATGTTGTACTCAATTCTTTGGGTTTCGTCGGAGGGAGCAAGGTAAGGAGACTCAGTAGCCAAACAGTTGATTCTGTGAAGCAAAGAACGAGAGCGATCCTTGTCACAACCGACCCAAACGTAATAAGGAATTCTTCCCAATGCGTTGTTGTAAGCATTGAAAGACTTGAGTGTACCAAACTTATATTCCAAGTAGTTACGGCGGGCAGAGTCCAAGAACACCTTGTCAGCCTCAAACCAGATGCGCCAGAAATTACGCAAAAACCAAGGCATGTTTCTGTTAACCAAACCACCGACGGTGTTAATACGTCCAACAGAAGTGTCTTGACTTTGAATTCCAAAGTCCACACAGGCAATGACACCGGCGTCTTTCTCCAAGAGGGCTTGTGCATGGTCAACTACTGAGTTGAACGTAGGGATCATAGACAAGGAGTAAGAGAAGGTAATCAAGTCAGCGGTAGGGTAATCAATGGTAAAATCGCATGCGTCAGCCTCCAAAACGGTGACGTTGCGGGCCCAGGACTTGCCGGCAAATCTCTGGCGGGCCACAGCACAAAGCGACGATGATAAGTCAACAAGGTATACGGCAGCGAAGTGTTTTTCCAAGGGGAAAATCTCGTTCATCATTTCAATATTTTTACCGGTACCGCCGCCAATGTCGACCCAAACCAAACCTTTCTTTGTTTTTGGCAAATGTGCCACTGCCAATTGCAAGCATTCTTCACGTCCCTTCAACAACAATTTACGAGTAGAATCGTAAATATGAGCTTGGTTTCCATAAAATTGCTCCAATGCTTGTTGTTGTTGACTTGCATTTGGCTCTTTACCTGCTGTTTTGCTGATCAAGGGCTTGATGAAACATGCCCATGCAAACACAAGGACAGAACGAACAAAGGAGTTGATCCGAGACGAGACCATCATGAGCGCAACAACAGTGACACTGCTGCCGACAAAGAATTTAGAAATTCCACTATCAAGTAAAAATTCAGACATTAAGAGGACTTTTCGAGGAAGAATTGGTCGTGTTTGTTTCCGTGTAGATCAATTCGCAGCCAATAATTAGACTAGTGAGCGGCTAATAAGTGCTGTATCAGTGGCTTAAAGGGACTGTAGGATGGATTGAGGAATAAAAAAAACGAAAACGAAAGAATGTTGAGATTCTATAACTTCTCTATTTTCTTCTCCTTCAAAATTTCTTCTTGGCTGAATAGTCAAATGAGTGATATAGACCTGTTTATATAGGGGCAGGTGAGGACACACGCACGCACACCTAGCGGCTGCAAATTGGTGAAATTTGTGCCTGCAGACACCCCGGACCAACGTGTGCAGCCACATGGGGGTGCTAATACTCGTCAGATAAAGAAGCCCGCGTGGGCTTGGAAAAGCATTTACTGGGAAGATAGACGTGTTTTTGGCATGTGATTATTGTGGTTTATTTTGGAGTGCCTCGTGGAAATTACGTCAGAGTAATATAGCGTTAGATGACAGGGATGTAGGTTTTGGAGAGCGAGGTTTATTTTTCAAAAAGTGATTTAAGAAATTGAATTCGCTATACATTGTTTAGTTTTTCATTTTTAAAATTTATTTGATGCTTTTGTGGTGGTGTTTGGTGGTGATCTGTGGTGAGTCGGTGTTGAATTGGCGGATCTTATCATTGTTGATCTAATTAATGCTCTACACACGCGCACCCTTTACTTTCACTAATTAGCCGCTATTCTTGGAAATTAAACCAAAATAATTTATATTAAAGAAACGGTTTAGAAGTTTTTTATTTTGGATCGCAAAATGGAATGTATTCTCTCAGAACACTGGAAGTCAGTGTATATGACACCCAATGGCCAGCTAATTAAGGCGGGGCTCACATGGTCTTGAGATTCAAATCTGTTCAAAATACACGCCGTACGTTCTTGTACGGAGGAGGAATTTACATTGTGGCATTGTCCTAATCGGGGGCACAATCAAAATTACCACCACGAGCCAACTAGCCGTCTGTTTCCTGGATAATATACATTCCATTAGGAATAAATGCAATTTTTCAATAAGTAATATTTTTTTTATTCTTTTCAGAAAACCATTTTCGTTCATTGTCTTTTTATCTTTCGTCTAATGAGTATAATACAACTCAATACACCTTTGATCAAATGCCAGATCGCGTGGCTAATAAACGGAAGTTTTTAACTCGTGTGTTCATTCAATTAATAAGTGCTCGTGTGTACCAGCTTAATCTTGTGATCTACTAATTCGGTGGTAGCATTGTTGATGACCAATCCTCTAAGTTGTACATTCAAACCTGCAATAAAATATAGAGAAATTAGATTTGATATTACATCACTTAGATTCTAAGAAAAATTTCCAATAGATTATACTTTTACATCATTAAATAACTTGATTTATCCATTAGTTCTCCATTCTACGTAAAAGGTAATCCACCTCAACCTTCTTGGTCAATGGAATGACGTAGTCTCTATATAATCTTACGATTAGTTCCGGATCAACCTTCAGTTGTTGTTTCTGAGAGTATTTCAAACTTGGATCCGTTCCAAATGTCTCTACTTTAGTTCTAATTCTATCAAGAATCTTAGCTTCAACAGCGCTATTAGTAATTGACCCTTCGATCCCTTCAACATCTTTTGCAGCAATTAATCTATTATACAATTCTGGATCAGCTTGATATTTCGCTTCAGCCACAAACTTTCCAAAATGGATTCTCCGTGAAAGTGATTGTAAACACTCTACATCACATACAGAAACAGACCCGGAATTCTCTTCCTGGTCGCCTTCACTACATGAAACTTCCGGGACGATATGCTCTACGTAAAATTGTAAGATTGACTGATTATAGTTCACTTCTGAACTGTACAGAGCCAACACTGGTGGATATTTAAGCGATGGTAATACTGATGGGAGTAATTGGTCAGGGAAGAACGCTACTTCATCTGGGGCTTCGTACCGACGTACTTGTGAGTGGACTTTTTCCGTTTGAATCAATAACCATTCCATAAATGATCCATTGAACCCTTCAATTGGGTATTTGTTCTTGACATACACGCTGGGCAGCAGGTAAAACTGGGACCGCTCGATGAGATTGAAGACGATAGTATCTTCCATACGAACGAGAGAGCTGCGGATATTGTCGAGATTGAGCACTGTGGCTGGCTTCATGAAATCCATTTTGAGTTTTGGTTTTGAAATTTAAGTAATGGATGTGGTTAAGGTTATGATTATTGGATTCAAAGTTTACGCTGAATACTTGTTTGGCAATGAGTCACGTGAGCTCATAATGGCTGCAAAATTTAAACCCATAAAATTAACAATTTTCTGGGATCAAGTCTAAATTATTTCATTTTTGAATGAGTTTTGCTTAGATAATGTCCTATAATGTACTAGATCTGACGTACTTGATACAGTATTGTAGCTTCATCTTTATAACAGGACCATAACCTATGTACATAACCCAAAAGGCTCATAACCTCAAAAGTTCAAGAATCAAATGACCGATACCGCAATTTATGTAAATCAACATTATCATCGATTTCCTTATTTAATTATCGCTACTACCACTTCTCTTCTGGTGGAGGGAGCAGTTGAAGTTCAAAACTTTCAGAATTTTCAGGTAACAAATTTCCAGACTTATCTTGAGAAAGCTCCGAAAACTCAGAAAATTTCCCACTATACGATCTTTGTGCATATTTCATCAACATCTCTTCATTGACCTTTTTCCGATCTTCTTCCAGAAGAGACAGGTTTCGATGCACCAAAAACCTCTTTATTCTTCCCAATTGAGTCAAATCGTCATCTCCGTAGTTCCCGTAAGATTTGGCAAGATGTGAATCCGCCTTTAATGTCCTGAGTCTTGCTTGACGATTATATTCGTTAGCGCGCTCCATTGCAAGCAAGAATTGAAGTGCCGAGTAAACAACGGTGAATGCGACTACCCAACGGAAGATTTTCCATTTGTTAGCTTCGATTTGTTCTCTTGTTGGAGGCTCTTTGTTGTATTTCATCCTATAATACTCTTCCCACGTTCCAGCCCGCCAGAACTCCAGGTCATTATAGAATTGTTGTCTATTTGCCTTTGAAGTGAAAGGCCATTCTGAAGCTGAACCATTGCCTTTCCCAAAAGGGGAATTATACGGGGCCGATGGGCCTGAGCCAGGACCGGAAGAAGAAGTTCCCTGATTATACCTCCTCATGATTGCAGGTTTCAGCGGATCACATAAATGTTCATACGCGTCTCTAATCTCATTGAACCGGGCACGTTTTTGCTCCTTCAGAAGCACTTGACCATCATTATCTAATATATCATTGGATGCCGCTAAGTCCGGATGGTACAATTTCACATACTTCTTGTATGTCAGACGAATATGTTTCTTTAAATCAGAAGAAGGTATTTTGGAGGTATCGAAGATCTCATAAGGCGAAGGATTGACCGAATTGGGCCATGGATGGAGATTATAATGGGAGTGATTGATTGAATTTCTTCCCGATGCCAGTGTAGTGGCATAAAGCCTGCGCCACATGTTTTCAGATTCAGGGAAGGGTTATGAGCGATGAGACGACGAATATTAAAACAAATTAACTAACGGCTTTGTAAATTGATCTTTTCTGAATATATGATTGGTCAATCTGTCAAGAATGACTTGGTGGTTGCTTTGGGTGAGGGATGATCCGGAGCGATAGTGGCTCTCTAAGGGACAGGACCGACTTAGTGAGCCAGGTGAGCCTAGTCCTACTGGCCCGGAGCTATTGGATGTCCGAGTGAGAGTGAGAATCTAGACCGTGAGAAATGAAAGAGTCGAGTTTAATTTCAATTTAAGTTATTCAGTTTTTTTGTTTCCTCTGCTTTCGTTTTAGGCTATTGGATCACTTCTTTTCTTAGCGTTCAATGTGTTACAATGTCTAACTGAAAGAGAAATAATGATTTTTTTTATGATAAAGAACCTTTTATTAGATTTGGGTGTAATTTGAGATTACCGGAATGCGAGAGTTTAGAGAATTGTTGATGTAGGAAATATTGAACACTATTTGAACAACAACAAGGTCTCAAAAATCGAGCTAGAGAGAATTCACATACAATTTAAATCAATCTTTAGTAATGACATTTCTTATTAGGTGAATAAGATTTTCGCTCAGTCTCTTTGTGAGTCTAGCTATTAAAAATTCAAGCTTATGTCTCTAAAGCTCAGATAATCTATTTCTAGAACGAACCAATAGGCCTAACTTCCATACTTGTTGAACTTCTCCCCTTTTATTTAACACCACCATGTCTGCATCACAGCCTTCTCTCAAAGAGCCCTTGTGATTAATATTTAAGGCATCCGCTGGATTTTTTGTGACGGTCAAGACAGCTTCCGCCAAAGAGATTCCGGTCCATTCCATGAGATTTTGAACACATTTTGGAAGAGCAGCAGCCGCTCCAGCTAACGTGTTTGTTCCCTCCAAGACAAGTGCTTGACCCTTTTTCTCTATTCTTTGTTCGTCCCACGAGTAAATCCCATCGGATAAGCCAAAAAGATGCATAGCATCGGTTACTAAGATACATTTTGAAGGATTGGCTCGATACGCTAATACGCACATTGCTGGGGTTACGTGAATGCTGTCACAGATTAAGCCAAAGTAAGGAGCTCCAGAAACTGATGGATCACAAATCGTTCCAACAACACCCGAATTTCTATGATGCGGTTGCGGCATTGCGTTATAAAGGTGTGTTATCATTGAAGCGCCCTTTTGAATGGCGCTCTTACATTTCTGTGAATCTGCCATTGTATGGCCAATGGAAATCACCAAATTGTATTTTTCCTTAAGAGAAAAGATATTTTCTATGACTCCTGGGATTTCAGGTGCAACAGTCACTATTGAGACATTTTCAAGTAAGTTTTCTTTCCCATAAACCTCTTCGAGTGTTGTTTTCTTACCATCTATAATGAACTTCTCGGGATGACACCCTTTTTTGTCTTTACTAATGAAGGGCCCTTCTAAATGAGCGCCTAAAGAATCCGCTCTATCATTAACTCTTGTGGGCTTATAAAATGGTAACGATGTCGAGTATACATCCCTTCTCGAGGTAGTTATCGTCGGGCAAAGTGACGTTACACCCGTTTGAAGATATTTCGCCAAAACATCTTTATATTTTGCATTGAAATTGTCTTTTTCAAATTCAGTCGCGTCCGATGAAAGCAGACTGAAATTAAGTCCGTACACTCCATTATTCTGTATATCAATAAAACCAGGAGCCAAAATTTTTCCACGTAAATCAATAAAGTCTTTTTCTTTCGAGTTTTGGAAAACTTCCCGACTCACAATTTTGCCATTTTCAGTATCAACGTACACTTCGGCCTTAGAAATGAGTTCTCCGTTATCGCATACAGAACAGTTGGTAAAGCATAACATTGTGGCTTCAAAGTGAAATTATTATTATTCCATTAGATTATTTCAAGAAAAAGAATGAAATGTAAATAAAAAATTTTGTCATGTTATTGCTCCATCCGCCCTCAACCTACCTATCAAGCCTAGACTTGAAACCTGGGGTAGGTCACAATCGGATGATGAGATAAGGTTGCAGTAGTGCATATAGTGCCGATTGCAACAGTTGCGATGGCTACATGCGTCAAGCTTCGGAATTATAAATGAAAGCATGTCCAGCTCCCCACGTTGTCAAAAGCTTGTTTGAAATATTATTATTTAAACTTTTCTTTTATATTTCTTGAACGGAATCAATTTTCATGTTCTTTGTTGAAGGGATAGTCTGAGTTTTTGCTGCAGTAACCTTAATCTTCACACTAACTGAACAGGCAAAAATAAAGAATCTAAGAAGTTCGAAAGGCGAAAAAAAGTTTGGTTTCGAAGTAATTGACTGTTATGGGAATCAACAAAAAAGTTTTTAACTCAGAGAAAGATGCCTCGGTCTTTTTGGCTGATTATGTGATTCGTAGAATCAATGAATTTGGCCCAACTGACGAAAAACCCTTTGTGTTGGGTCTTCCAACTGGATCTTCACCTGAAGGTGTCTACAAAGAACTAGTTCTGGCATATAGGAGAGGTTTGGTTTCCTTTGCCAATGTAGTAACTTTCAACATGGATGAGTATGTGGGGCTAGCGCCGAGCGATACACATTCTTATAATTATTACATGTATGATAAGTTGTTTAACCATGCAGATTTTCAACGGAAAAACATACATTTGCTCAATGGTCTTGCGCCAGATTTGGCAGTTGAATGTGCCCGCTATGAGGAACAGATCCAGAAGTACGCTCCGGTACATCTCTTTTTGGGCGGTCTAGGTCCAGAAGGACATTTGGCATTCAATGAAGCAGGGTCTAGCCGGAATTCAAAAACAAGACCAATTGCGTTGGCGCCTAGTACAATAAATGCCAATTCCAGGTTTTTTGAAGATCCGAGTAGAGTGCCCACTAAAGCAATAACCGTTGGCATATCGACGATACTAGATAGTTCACAGGAAATTGCACTTATTGTTCTTGGAACTAGCAAGAGAAATGTGTTGAGGAGGTTATTGAATGGTCCTGCAAGTGATCCAGCATTACCAGCTTCTTATTTAAGAGAACATCCAAAAGTGATGGTAGTATGTGATGTTCTCGCCAGCAGCGAGCGCTCTAAATTGTAATTATATCAGATCTCAATTAATATCAATAACTATCTAATCATAGCAATTCTTGTTCGAAATAAATTTTATAGTATGGTAATTTCTTGAAAATTCTGGAAAATCAGTACAAAAATGCGTAAAATCGCAATTTACCTAAGAAATTTATATTACACCGATTTATTATTTCTTTTTACCTTTTGGAACATGACATGCAGCGGCAATGGCTCCTCCAACTAGTGAACTGTCATGTACATGAACCAATTTAATCTTTACTCCCATGTTTTTCACATCAATGCACTCGTTAACGAATTTTACCACTGATGTTCTTAATGTCCTTAAATTAGTCATCACAGCTCCAACATACCCTACAGACACTTCTTTCGACTTAAATGGACCATTACAATGCATCAAAGTCTTAAGTGACGCAATTATTGCAATTGAAACAACCGCCGCCGACCGCTGGACAATCGCCAGAACTACAAGTCTCAATTTTGTCACGTCTCCTTGACATATCAGACCTTGCGGCCATCCTAGAAATTGTTCTACAAGCGACGCTACAGCGATTGCATTATCATTTTCAACAATCATCAGAATAAAATCTCCAGACAATCCCTCATATGGAGAAGATAACATTGAGTAATTCTTTTGATTTACGAAAATTTCTCCGTTCTCAATCATGTCAAAAATCACCAAACGAATCAACTCAACAATGTACCGACCCGATGAAAGTAGCTCACAGGGCTGGAAAATGGTGTTTGTGGCAGGATCAAGGCTCATGTGTGGCCTGAATGATGGTTTCTCGGCGAATCGAGGATCTATCAATAAGTCATATTTAGTGACGAACAGATTGATTAAATCCATGCCAAAGAAGGACATTTCGGTATTAAAAAGCAACTGGCCATTGCCAGAGAGATTTTTCGTCACATGAAATTCTTTGGATGGTCCGAGCTGATAACACATATTAAAGCCTGTTCCAAGGACGAGTGCTAATTGAGTGCCCGGATCATAAAATTTGCCGGCAGCGTAAACAGTAAAGGAATCGTTAACGATTGCTTCAATTTGAAGTTTTAGGCCCTGTGTTTGGAGCGCTGTTGTTTCTACAATTGATTTGAGATCTGCGCCCTTCAACTCCGGCGCCAACTCATATCCTTTTCCCATCAGCATGATTTTTGCTCTGTTGTAAGCGATCTCTTCCAAAGGAAACGACCACGTAACTCCTACAACAATTATATCCAGAAGCAGAAGGAGTGTTTGTTCCTGTAACGTTTCTTTGAGTTTGGCGGCTATGTAATCGAAGAAGTCAACATTGACAGCTTTACTGTCATTGGCAATAGTCCATTGTTTGTATACAACAATTTTCACACGATCACGACGATCCAAGCAAGAGTCAGAAGAGTATATAGAGTCAGAGCCAGAGTCTGGAGTAGTGTTTAAAGAAGAAATAGAAGCTGGTTCAGAGTCCTGATCTTGTTCACTTAGAAATGAAATAACGGCTATGCGTAGCGTCGAGCCGCCAAGATCGATGACTACGAATTCACCCTTCTCCCTTCCTGTCGGCAGACAACTTTGATGAGGAAGCATACTTAGCTCCAGGCCATGTTTCAAAGCTTCGAGAAAACACAGTTCCATTGCAGAAGCTTGCACAACCAATTCCTCAGGATTTAAACCCTTTGAGAATTGCTGGAGCACCAGATCTAGAATCGAATGTCCATTTTTATGGGTTTTTGGGGAGCTTCCATTGCCTTGGAGGACATCAAGATCGAATGCCATACAAAGCTTGATTAAAAATAGGAAGAGGTTGATTAATATGTGGGATTCACCAAATAAGAAAATTCCGTTTTGCTGTAGTCAGATTTGGTATTTTTCACAGTCTTTTGTAGTCTTCACGTAAGTCTAGTTCAGTAGAGTTAAGGGGAGCTCAGCTTAGAAGACTCGAGCAAGATTTGGGGAACTAAACTTAGAAGAGTTGAGTAGGGTTTGCAATAAGGAAGGTGAATCGTGGGGTTTCAATATGGAAATGTCTTGAATCTGTAAAAAAAAGTAGAGACTTCTGTTAACAGCAGATTATCGGAGTTTATGTAGAGTATGCTATGGCTTGATGCGTTGTTCTTTAAATGTATGATTTGATGCGTTGGTCAATAGTAGCCAAATTCTAATGCAATGTATGGTTAGGTGAAATAAAAGTACAGTATAATGTATGGTTAGGATACTTTCCCTTATTGTTTATCTTGACTACTTCTTCTGTTGGCGGTACGATTCCGATTTCACTTGTCTGGAAAGAAAACAATCTGGTTGAAGGAAGGAGATCTCTTTTTTCAAAAATGGGGTGTGTTCGTCTTGAGTATTATCCCCGAAAGAATGATTTTGAGTTATAAAGAGCCGAAACGTAAAAGAATACGTCGTATGAGGTTGCATTTTTTGGCAGGTTGGTTGAAGGGTAGATAAATCGCAGCTTGCCTGCAGGACATGCATGAAATGTTCCCATACGTTTCGGGGCCCCGCGATTCATACAATGCATGATTATATGCAGGCCAAAGAATACTGTCAACCGAGCTAGATAACAGTTAAATTTTTTTTTAGACCAAAATGTATAGGAGTTTGTGTATTTGGTTTGTTTTGATTTTGCTTCTTTTCCGTTAAAGTGTCTTTATTGTGTCTTTTCTGGGTGTCTTGAAGATACTGTAGCGTTTGAAGGCCGTACGAAACTGCAAAAATCAGGATCTCCATTTTTGATCTTGTGCCTAATTTTGTACAAAGAAGTGCATCCGGAAGAATACTTCTATAAAATATTATATTCATGAATGGGACGGATATTTGACGGAGCAAATGTTCATCGTTTTGCCTAATCGGATACTGTAAGATTCATGGAAACTGGTAATAAAAAGAATTGTAGTCTAACAACAATTAGACCCATAACCCTAATCTAACAACTTCATTGTGCTCTTAACCATTCGAAGGAGCTCATATCCAAATAGAGGGAGCTCTTAGCCATTCTAGGGAGGTCTTAACCAAGTAGTAAGCGCTCCTGGCTAGATTCTTCTCAAAACCAAATTACAATTCCCTTAACCAAGTAAAAACTATTCGATCCGGACGCGAAACCATAGTTTGTGTGCTCATAATTTCAAAGTAATACTCATAAGCTCTCAAAATGCTTTCGTACCATGTAATTAGCGCACCTAACAACACTCATATCCTCGAAATCAGCTCATTGTGTCTCATATTATCTACCAACCAACTCATAACCACTCTTAATAACTCATAGCCGGCTTTTTTGAAAGCTTTGATTTGAATACTTCTATTCAACACTCTAAAAGCTACCTCTAATCTCTTCAATACTTTTCTCTACATAAACAGAAAACAGTAAAAATACTTTAAATTCATAAAATTCGATTCAATTACTATCCATAAATCATATTTCTCAATTTTCTTCAGAATCCTTAATGTCTCGGAGTTCTATTTCTTCACCTGCCATTTTGTTTAAATTCCGTCCATGAAACTCATGTTCGTCAACGACAAATTCTCGGAGTTTTTGTTTTGCCATTGCCAACGTCTCTTCCACAACTCGTTGACCTACTGTCATCGCAGGGCCGAGAAGATTGGTCGTGTATAAGCCATAGAAGGCGGCGGCGCCGAGAAGAATGAGCGAAAAGAAAAACGGGTTCCGAATTACTGCCATGAACTCGTTCCAGCCTAAAACCAAAATGATAAGATATATATAGTACGGGATTTGAGTTCTGCTTTGGACAATAGCGCCCTTACTGGCGACGAAAATGGCGTCGGTGTCTCTTTTAAATTTCCGCAAGACTTCCTCTTGGTCTGTGGAGGAAACGACGTTGGAGAAAGTGCGTTTTTTGCTACTTGCTCCATTTGCGTCGTCTTCACCATCCACGCCATTATCATCGTCACTATCACTTTCTTCTTCCTCCTCCACATCTTCCATCTTAAGCGCCGTGACTACACTTTCGTATTTCCTGCGTAAAAACGCACTACTCAAATTGACTTTTGGTTCGAAGAGGTTATCGTCAGAGAGACGCGCGATTGCCAAATTAGGAAGCGCATCAAGAGCAGCGTTCTTGGATGCTGTGAACGCTGTCTCTAGCTCCTTGGTCGTTTGGTAAACGCGGGGCGTTCCATTGACGTCATAGCCGAATTTTTCATCAAAACGGTCTTTGAGAACAGTGAACAAATTGTCTTTTCCTGTGTATTTCTTGATGGCGTCGCGGAGAACTTCCCACGATTTAAATTCAATGGTTTTAAGCGTTGTTTCTGTCAATTGATGTTCAACGCCTATTCCAAAATCAAATTTTCCATCTTCCAAAGCAAATCTTTTCAAAAGAGATCCACATTGACTCTCAAATTGGCCCTTTATGTTATCCCAAGTCTGGTCAGAAGCCTTGGAGACTTCTGATTGGACCAAGGCGTTCATACCAGTCGTGAGCTTTTTCAAAAACTTATTGACAATGGAGTTGACCTCAGCAATCTTCTCTTCACCCTCCAACTTGCTTACATCCGTCTTTAAACGGTCAGAAAAGGGTTCAGTGAAGATACTTTCGTCAAGAGAAAGCGCAGCCAATTTCTGGTCATATTGATCCAAAAGCGACAGTTTGATAGATTTCATTGCATCGGCAAGCGTGGTCGACTTGCTTCTTTTGTTCAAAAGAGCTGCGTACTCATCGACGGTTGAGGAGTTTAAGAAGTCAGCATAAATCAGCACCACCGACTGCAATTTGGCCAAAATCTTATCGGAAAGGAGAACGCGTCTTTGCTCATAGACCTCATGGTTGTATTTGGAGGCTAAAGCGTCGTATTCGGAGAGGGCAGCGGTTTTGATCTCAAGGAGAGAAGCGCCAATATCCGAATACGACAATTTAGAAATAACCGAGGTTTTTTCCGACTTTTCCTTTTCGGATCTTTCCGTCTTTACAAAGGTTAGGGCCTCGTTCTCCAAACTAGAATATGCACTCTCAAAGTTTTCATAGCACAGCGCAGCTAATTCTTCACATTTACATCTAGCCACCATGATTTGTTGAGTAGGTAAATCTAAATCTTTATTATTATCGATTTGATCCCAACAACTCTCTGCATACATGGTCCAACCCTCGATTGGGATATCATGGCAGTAATTTGGCTTAAAGAGGAAATCTGGGCAAGAACGGTCTACGAATCTATCACCCAAGAGTTTCACGTCAGCCAAAAATTGTTCCTTTTGGTAAATTTTATGACTAAGTGTATGGAACGCCAAATCGAAAAAATCAGCAAACGCCAATCCGGCCAATTCCGAAGGTTTATTGAGACTATCCCAAATCCGTAGTAAATCTCTAGTTAATGTTGCAGAAAGTGATTCTTTACTGGTAACGCCTGTATGGTCACGGATGACAAACAACAATAAGACTTTATGATCGCTGGCGGCGTCCAATTTAGCGCGGCCAAAAAGGGAAAGATTGACTTCAAAGACTGTTTTCATAAGACCCATATTAGCACCTTGGTACCACCCAACTTGAGTCTCCCATAGGTTTACAATGAGAACTTCACTTGTGGCCAATGCAAAGAGAGCAGCTTTCCGCTCGAAATCCTGGTCTTCGCCACGCTCAGTACCATCCGTACCTTCAACATCCATTACAACAATTGTGTCGTCCACTAACAGTTTTGGTGCTTCTACATTGTCCAGATTGTCCAGATTGTCAAAACTTACAAGTTTCAGTGAACTTAACCCACCAGTCGTGCTTACACCAGGGCTAACAGCCAACCAGATTCCTTTAGTTGTTTGTTGACGACTTGTTTCATCCATTACCCCAAAACTAGTGCTAAACAAGTGGTTAAGGAGCGTTGACTTTCCTGTTGATTGAGAGCCGAAAACAGCCACAATACGATACTCTGAAGATGGGGTTGAATGGTTGCCTGCCGTTACATAATCCAAAACATTCTCATTAAACTTCTTGTTTTCATCAATAAGTTGTATGGCTTCCAGAGGAGTGGTGGCCTCTATGGGGACGAAGGAAGAGGCCAGAGAAGCTTGTGAGATCTCCGAATCGGGTAATTTTTCTTCGTTAGGAGCCATAGTCGATGTGAATGGTTGTGAGCTTTGGTCTTCAATAACAATTGACTCCTGCAGCTCAGATGCGTTGGAGTCTTTCGTGTCTTCCATTTTAGTATGTGGTCACCAAGTCACAGACTGCGTAAGTATTAGGTAGTACGTATGCGAGGGAGGCAAAAAAGAAAAACTATGGGAGGTAAGGATGTTTTTTATTAAGTATTTCTCAGGTAATAATATAGTGACCTTTTTGACTTTCTTATTTTTTTTTTTGCCGTACATTGGTATGATATCTTGGTTTTGGCATCGTGAGTTGCCGCTGAGGTTTCAATAGCCAACTACTTACAAAAGAGTGAGTAGTACTTTATTTTTATTCAATTTTTTTTTTCAATTGAATAATTTATCTAATTGAGTTTTTAAAGAACCTCTCCCTGCTTTATTTTAAATTGTTGTCTTTAATTACTGCTTCTAAATGTGTCAATTAATTACTGTCTCTATTTGTCTCTATTTACACCAAAACCAAGCAATTATGAAATTGTAAACTCACTTTGAATGGACTTGAATCTAGTATGTGTGGCACGACTCATTCCTTCATACGTCATATCAAAACCACCTCTTCCTTGCGTGATTGAGCGGAGTTTCAGTAAATATCCAACCATTTCACGTAATGGGGCTTGCGCCACAATCATCTTTTTGCTTTTATATACATGTTCACCACTTTTCATCGTATAATCCTTCGGAACATAGATTTTCTCCGCTTCCGTATGCGCCCAGTGTTGACCTTCCATCCTGGTATTGTCGTCATCATCTATAGATAAAATGGTAGCTTGACACCGATTGTTGAGATCTTGAGCGACGTCTCCGAGCATATCGGATTCAACGGAAACTTTCACATTCATGATCGGCTCAAGGATTCCGAAACTGGAGGTCGACCGCTCAAACAAGTCTCCAATGGCTTTAGTGACTGCTCGTCTGGCTGAATCAATCAAAACGGCCGGACTTTCATCTGCAGATTCAACTGGAAATCCCCAATTATTCACGCGGACGACACATGAATGCAAGGGAAGTCCAAAGAGTGGACCGCCAAGCTGAAGTCCCGTTGAGCATCCTTGAAGAATTGCATCTTCCAAATCTTCAAGGGAATGATCTGTTTTCCATCGGCGCTCTTCCTGTGCTTTAACAACATGCTCTGCTACCGCGGCAGAACCTAAAATGACAATATTGTTATCGTTTTCCATCAAAAGAGCGCCGTCTTCATCTGCAAATGAGGAATCACTTGAAACTCCTTCAAAAGAGTCAATAGATACTTCAACAAACGCCTTGTCATCAGATCCATCATTTCCCATGATTTTCGTCGTCGATCCATCAGGCTTCATAACTGTCTCCTTGTAAGAAACAGCCACATCTCTCAATCTAACTTTGGCCTTCATATCATTGACTAAACGGTCTCTCATAATCTCCAAATGCAACTCGCCCATTCCACTTAAAATGGTTTGGCCCATTTCCTCGTCCACATGCACTTTCAAAGAAGGATCCTCTCGGAGAAGGACGCTAATACACTCGTTCATGTGGCGGGTATCTCCGAGGGTCTGAGGCTCGATACTGGAGTTAAACAAAGCTGGCGGCACTTCAATTGGAAGAAGTTTCATATTTCTTTCAATCTCACTAAACCCTTTCGATCCAGATACTCCATGTGAAATGAGTGTATCTCCTGTAATGATCTCATTCTGGGTACCTGCAACAACACCGATATTTCCAGCCAGAATCCCACTGACATCCTCAGGAACATCGCCATGCATGAGCATAAGTTTTCTAAGTTGGATCTTATTTCCTGTTCGGTTATTAATCACCGTCGAGCTTGAGGCTAAGCGGCCACTGTAAACTCGAAAAAACGTCATTACTCCCCGAATAGGATGGGTAATGACTTTAAATGCAAGTGCTACGGTTAGGTTTGGATTATTGTTAAGGACAAGACCTTTTTTAGGGTCCATTTTTGCAGGAACTGAGATTGTTTCTGTCACCCGCGCCTTTTTCTTATTTCCAACACGTTTAGATGCTTGAGAGGCGATTTCAGGAATCGGCGTTTCAAGAGGAGAAGGCAAAAAGTTGATCACTGCATCCATGAGGGGCTGAACACCAACGTTACGGAAACTGGAACCACAAAGGACTGGTGTGAGTTCTTTCGAAAGGGTCGCTTTACGAATAGCCAGATTCAAAGTTTTGGGTGAGACTTTCATGAAATCCTCTTCACATTCAAAAAATTCTTCAATCACACTCTCATCAAGTTCTCCCAAAGTTTCAACCATAGCCTCTCTACTTTTCTGTAGAGATGTATATTCTTCTACAAGGCTGTCATTTGTGCCATCTAACTCCACAATCAGGATTTTTTTCCCATCTTCATCTTCAGGGTCCCATTTCAAAAGTTTCTTGTGAATGACATCAATTACACCCGCAAATTTTGGATCCTCAATCCCATTTTGTTCCCAATATGGCATATTCACGATGACGGCACGCGTCTGGAGCTTGGAGATAATTTCTTTCACGGTTCTACTAAACCCGGCACCAGGACGATCCATTTTGTTCACATAAGCGATTCTTGGGATTCCTAAAGCAGCGGCCTGGCGCCAAACTTTCTCTGTTTGTGCTTCAACACCTGCCACAGCATCCAAAATGGTCACAGCACCGTCTAAAACACGAAGCGACCTTATAACTTCGAAAGTAAAGTCAGCATGGCCTGGTGTATCTATTATATTGACTTTATGGCTGTTCCAAGGGATGGAAATGGCAGCCAGTTGAATAGTAATTCCACGCTCTCTTTCTGACGGGAGATAGTCTGTCACTGTATCACCACTATCTACGTCTCCTATACGCAGGGTTTTTCCACTATAGAAGAGCATTCGTTCGGTGGTGGTGGTTTTACCAGCATCGATGTGAGCGATGATGCCTATATTCCTTGTTTTCTCGGCTGGGACGGTATTAAGTTTTGGCTCTTTTAGCATCTTTGTGGAGCTGAAAAAACGCTTAAGCTGCGGTAGCAGTGGACGCGCTACGATACGCGTTAGGCCAATCATGAAATGTAAAGTAAGTTGAATGGGTTTTATTTTCCAGTTGGTGGTACTGCAGCTAGGACAAAAACTAAAGTATGGGGTAACTGGCTGCAAATTAGAAAAGAATATTATTTTTTATACTATTGATGAACCGTACTTGCAATAAATGAAAAGATTTGGATTCTTTTAGATTTTTCGATTATACCGTAGAGTACAAAGGGGATAGTATCAGGATTCCGCCTAGACAGCCTGGGCCGATAAGTCCAAAGACAGTTCTTCTGTTCAAATTTTATGTAGTGATAAACTTAAAGCGAACTTCCATATTTCTGCGGTTTTTTTTATTGTTTTATGTGAACAGTCACCCATTGACTTTACTGCCATTCAACCTTGACCATTCACTAACACAGGCCTATATTATAATATCATGATTCAATGTAACTATAGATATTAATACCTTGGATTTAGTCTGGACCCTCACATTAAACATTCTTTCCACTGATACACGATATTATATGGCCAAGCTTCTTAAGCCCGACTCTTGATTAATTACTTGAAACCGAACTTAAGCAAGTAATCAAGAAAAAAGTGTTATTCTCTTTATCATTTGCAATTACCCCTAGTCGCTAAAATTAGTTTAGTACATCTCTGAGCTTATGATTTTCGATCATTTCCGGGTTCCCCAGGTCCGTCTAGACTCTATGATTTCTAACACAATCTTTCCAAAAAAAAATGCACCTGCCATCAGTAAAGTTCCACTCCCAGAATCCTTGTCTGTCTTCCTGCCATTTGTGAAACCGTTCGTTTTCGTTTTGTCATACGTCATAGAACTGCACACAGTGTACGTCGCTCACTATACTTTTTCTTGCATTGACATGACAACTGCTAAAAATATCCTCGTAATCCTGCAGATAGTTTATTGCACCCGCACCATAAAATTTCATGGGCTTCTACGCATAAGTCTATATGCACGTTTCAATGACTCAAGTAGGCCATCAGTAAAGACAAATAGTCTGGAACCCGTATAGTAATCAACAAACAGGAATGGAATCAGTTTGATTTTCCGTATTCAGTAGAATTCCGCTCTGGCTAATACCCCTGAAGCTAACATTTGTAGCTGCAATAGGGTTTCTGTTTATCATTGTGAAAAGCCCTAGAGTTCAATCTAAACCACTAAAACTCTCAACATACTCTTTTCATAAGAACTTTTTCAAGTCTTAATCCACCCAATTGGGTTAATTCGCCGACAGACTAAAGAAAATATTTTCTCGTCTTTCAGGACTAGAACTTCGCAGCCCGATTTGCGATCGAGTTTGGTGATGGAACCCGAGTATGAGCCCTCATACATGACGCATGACGGCTAAATAAACTTAGCCAAGACTGCAACCAGTCATTTCAATACAGACGGCTGATTATAGAATCGATATAAAAAAGCACATTTGAGCCTTCTGTTAGTTGTTTTTTATTATCATCATCTTAACATATTTCATATTCTTTTTCTACACCATCATCCATTTGTATGGATAATTCAAAATGCAATCTTTCCTCATAGCCGCTATGACTGTCTCTTCCATTGTATTGGGCGCTCCAAAGACCGAGCCTGAATACATCGCTGTTGCTGATAACACAAAAACAATTGATGAGCAAAGCGCTTTTCCACGCAGAGCATTTGGATACTACTTCTCGCAACCTAGTCAATTGTATGTGATTCCCGAATTGCCTGAAGAAGAGGAGACTAATGAAAGAAGTGGTTCGGAAACTGAAGGCGAGACTCTGAATTTTCCTCAAGCCAAAAAGCAAAGAAGACTTCGTCACGCTCGTCGTAGTCTGCTTTATGACTTAGCATCTGTTGGCCCTTCTGTTGTGTCTCCACCTCATTATAACAGAGGTGTCAGCGGTGCAACTTTTACATTATAAATGGTTTTGGAAGTCGAAAAGACAAAGTTGCATATATTACAAACATCATTTTCAAAACTGGGGGTCCAAGTTTAACCAATCAAATCTTCAATTCTACATGCTCTTTATTACATCAATCATTAATACATAGAATACTAGTATCTTTCAACAGTTGTAGAGTTAATCAGTAAATTGCTTATCAAACACCATTAAGCTAAGCTTCGATTGGTTTTATTTTTGGCAGATTTGCCAAGAATTTCGAACTGAGCGAAGAGTTTCGACTGATTGAGTGATGAAGTTTGAGTCAGACAGTGCAATGCGGCTAAAATACATCACTTTTCAGTCCAAACTCCGAAATTTTGACTTGGGAGCTGCCTGGATTAGTCTTCCATGACTGTCATGACTTTCATTTGCGGCTTTGTTTTATCTACCATTGATGATGCAACTTTACTTACGGAAGGAAAGACTCACTTTGTTCAAAAACTTAGAGCAGATTCCATTACTCTGATAATGACATTACATATTCTTGCTCTCAAATTCTTTTTTTAGTCTCTTCATTAACTGTTCCCCGCCTACCATGCGGATGCTCAAACAGACTCAAAAAAAATTGAAAAAATCTCGAAGCCAAAATTTAATAAGAAAGCATGAATCGAATTATTTAACTCTTGTTAATTTTGAATTTTTCGGAACTACTTCCCCAGACTTCCCTACATAGTATACCCCATCTCATCGAGCTCATCTCAAATTTCACACCACATCTGAACGTTCAATGTCTGACAAGCCAATAACCTTTGAGGGAACTCGTAATTTCCGTCTTCGACTCGTTCTTGCCACATTAGCAGGTACACCCATTAGAATTACAAAAATCCGTTCTGGGGATCTTAACCCAGGTCTTCGAGACCATGAAGTATCCTTTCTTCGTCTCCTAGAAGCCGTAACTAACGGCTCTCATATTGAAATCTCGTATACTGGTACCACTGTCATCTATAGACCCGGTCTTATTATTGGAGGACTGCTTACACATGCATGCCTGGGTCAACAACCTATTGGGTACTTTCTCGAACCCATGCTTTACCTAGCGCCATTTTCCAAAAAGAAGTTCTCCATTGTGTTCACAGGACTCACTTCCACAGATAAGAGTGATTGTACTGGAATCGAGTCTATAAAATGGGGACTTTTACCGGTAATGGAGAAATTTGGAGTCAGAGAAGCTGAGATTCATATTTTGAAGCGTGGTTCTGCACCTGTAGGTGGAGGAGAAGTTCATTTCATGTGTAACTCCCTTATAGCTCAGCCCCTTACCCTTCATGCCCTTGAAGTGCCCAAATTTCTGGCAATTAGAGGTGTAGCCTTTTGTACAAGAGTTTCACCTTCTGTAGTCAACAGAATCATAGACAGTGCTCGTCAAACACTCAAACCAACCGGAATTGATGTAAATATTACTGCGGATGTTTGGAGGGGTGAGAATTCTGGCCGTTCGCCCGGATTCGGTGTCACTTTAGTTGCCGAGCTGAAAAAAGGGTGGAGAATCTTTGCTGAGGGCACTGGACTGGCTGGTTCGCTTCCAGAAGACTTGGGTGAGGTTGTTGCCTATCAACTTCTTGATGAGCTTACGAAATCTGCCTCCTTCGGCAGAAATCAGCTTAACTTAGCATTAGCTTACATGGCCATCGGTAAAGAGGATGTAGGTCGTCTAACACTTCATCGAGACCAAGCAGACGAGAGCCTTGTATGGTACTTAAGAGATTTGAAGGCTTTGTTCGGTACAGAAGCCTTTTTTCAGGACGGAACAGATGGTGTAGATAATTTGAATGATAGCGAGAAGTTTGTCACCGTTTCCATTAAAGGAGTAGGTTTCACAAGCGCATCTAAGAAAATAGCTTAAAAATATTATTTTAAAGTGTTTAATTTTGATGTAATTGAGCGTCAGTAGACTTAACAGAGAAGGCAGAGTAACGGCGCTGTTCTTCAAGGAGTTTATCTGTAAAAGAAAAAGCATTGAAATGTAATAGAAATAACTCTTTGGAGATTTTTAATGTAATTGGCTTGAAATTATGCCCAACTTCGCTGCATGCAAGCTAATAATTGTACTGAGTGGTTCAAGAGCACACAATTATCACTGACAATCTATACATCTATATATCTTCCGCATTGACGAGAAAATTGGTGATTCCAATAAAATAACATTTTAGTTATGGCACAAAAGAGTAACTTTCCAATAAATGTATGTCGACCATGCTACGAATTTATATTATTTCAAAAAAAATTCTTTAACTTGGGGACGTAAAAGCAGGAAACTAATTTACAACTGAGCTAAATTGATGTCTACATGGCAATTCGTTTTTCTGAATACAGCACTAAATATGGGAATAGTTTATTACTTTTCTCGATGAATCTACTATATCTATTTATAAATTTTTGTGGCAGTAACTAAACACGTATGATCGTTCAAGAATAAAGTTGAATTCAATTCAATTTTTGAAAGAGATAAAGGAATAAGGGAATATAATTATCATGTGTGTATTGTCTCTTAATTCTCTTAATTGAGCCCAATAAGAAGCCAGAATACTAGCGGCAAGAAAACTATCCAGGAATCGGCATAAAAGCTAGAGGCGCCACTTTTCTTCGACATCGTTGAACCAGCTTGACTGGTCGTAGAGTTGGCTGAATTATCTGCCAAAATTTTAAAGTCTTTGGACAAGTTCAATTGATAATCTTTAGCTGACGACAAGTCGCCAAAAGGTCTCAAAGCACATCTGAGAATTCTGTAATGGCCAGGTGGAATATCCTCAGAATTAACAATGCCGGTAATCGGATAGTTAATTTCAAGTACTGGGGCATTTTTGAGCAATGAAGGGTCGTTTTTAAGAAGCAATGTTCCGTTGAAGCCTAAAGTAGTCATAAAATTAGAGGGAGAAAATGATGACAATTTGTAATCATGCTTCACAAGAACAAAGGAAAGAAACCGACTCCCAAATCTCATCGGCGCATATACTTTCAAACTGGAAATTTCCAGTTGCGAAATGGCCACAGTATTCTCAATACTTTCTAAAGTCGCAGCGTCATTCTCCAGCACATAATAAATAAATGGTTCGTTGCTCCATGTGAGCCACTCGTAAGTGTTAAATTCAGCACCCATATAAGGCACACGCACCGTTTCGTTATTGGAGCCCCGGATGAATATAGCGCCCTCAAACACAGGGCCGTAATAGCTATCGATATTTTGAGGCGGTTGTATGGTAACATTAAAGGATGTTGATTCTCCTGGCTTCAAAATAATTGTAGTATTCAGCATAATCCTAGCTGTTGGTACATGATTAAAGGTCTTGGGATAGTATTTGGAGATAGTCCAATTAGCATCTCTAGTATATACCGTATCAAAACCCTTATTATAGATATCGTAAGTAACTTCTTCGGAATTCCCGTTTTTAAAGCTTATTGTAAATTTTGAAATTCTGTTCTTGGTATCGTTTAAACTGAGGTAAGGTTCTGAGAGTAAAAGGGTTTTCTTGTCGAATAACTGCACAGCATCAATAAACCCAGCGCCTTGTTGAATTAATGGAGCAGTAATTGAATTATTGATTCTTGCCACATGACTTCCGTCAGTTCCATTGGTTTCGACGCTTTGAGCAAGAAGATTCGTAGCGGCAAGTAACCTATTTCTAACTTCTATAGCCGAGACATTCTTGTGAGCAGATAGATACAATGCAACAACTCCTGAAATATAGGGGCAAGCAAAAGAAGTTCCTGTCCCTTCTTTGTACAATTTCTTTGGATCGGCGAGAATAACGTTGGCCCCAGGTGCCATTATATGAGGATAAAACCCTTGAGAAAATGTGGGTCCCCAACTAGAGTACTCGTGTATAGTGCCCGAAAGCGAAGATTTCCGTGGTATGGCACCCGGTAGCTGGCTCGTGTTAACAGACATCTTGATAGTACTATTATTGGACATTTCCTTAGAGATCCATGTCTTCAAATCTGAGCTTGCTGTTCCAAGAATTTGAAAAGTGAAATTTCTGATTTTGTTGTATTCTGAATAGGTCAAAGAGGTTGGCTCCTCAAGAATCATAATGCCCTTAAACCCTATATCATTAAGATGCTCAATAGTTTCAACATCCAAACACGAAGCTCTTTCGCCGAACACAATAGTTTCAGATACATTTTTCTTTACTGATGAGATGTTACAGAGATCCTGTTCATATTCCACCTCGTAAGTTGCATTCACTTTCGGCGCTTGGCCTACACCTTCTAGATAGGGAAAAGTCAAGTAGTTTCCGCCCGAAGAGATAAGTGTTGCATTGTAGGATAACAAACTTTCGGAGTACGTCATGCCAACAGCGATTACTTTGCCAGTGGCACCTAGAACATTTGCAGTGTACAGCCCTTGATTTCCTTCGTTACTAGCAGCTACTATGACCGGGATCTTTTCGGCAACTCTTGCCGCAATTTGAGCTATGGGGTGGCTTGGATGCGATGAAGGAATCCCTTGGGAACAGGAAATTAAATCGACTTTGTCTATCATAGCTTGCAAGAATGCTCGAATCAAAGCCTCTTCATCAGTGCCATTACATGATTCAGCTTGATAAGAGCGTAATTTTGCTCCGGGGGCCACGCCTACAAAATAGGGAGAATCTGCAATTATTGTGCTTCCACACATTGTTCCATGACCCGTGCAGTCGAATGAGCCGTTTTTTGGAGTGGTGGAGTTCAAAAAGCTCACGTTAGAGATAACTTTGTCTTTAAAAACAGGGTGAGTGGCATCGATTCCGGAATCAATGAGTCCAACAACTATTCCTTCACCGGTTATGTTTCTGTTGTGCAATTCTTGAACACCTGTTTCAATGTGTTGGTTCCATGCTGGATGATTTTGGATAGTGTATTGACTGGTGCGCTTTTTGTACTTACTAACGGGCCAAATATTTTTGACTTGTGGTAAATTTCTGAGGATCTCAAAAGTGAGTCCGCTGTCCTTCACATCAAATGACATACCCGTAAACACCTCATGATTAAATTGATGCCTCACATCGATAGGGAGGGCTTTTTCAAGAAATCTTTTATGAACTCCGTCATCTTTCTCGTAAAATTCTACAATGAAACGATTTGATATGGTTTGGTCAAACGTTGCTGAAACGAGACAGGATATAGATGCACAACAGATTACTGAAGATAGTTTCATCCTCACTTATCTTCATAAAAAAACTAAATTATGATTAGGGAATCCTTGCACATATAAATATTATATTCAAGGGTGCCCAATCTATCAATAATAGCTAATGCATGTACTGCAGGTAGACCTATTTTTTATAAATGAAACCATCGATGCCTAATTAGGATCAATCCATGCCATTAACTGTCGTTCCTGCAGATAGTATGGGTTATGATTCTGACAGCTCAATAATTTGTTTACTTAACCAGTAGATAGTATTGGCGTTGGACAAAAGAAAATGGCCTCGGCTTGTCAAATCTTTCCGGCCCTAACATGTATGTTTATACAATGTGCTTCTGTATCATCTTAAAAAAACGCATGACAAAGGGCCTCATTTTACGAGTTTTATTTCGCTTTTCTTGTCACAATGACAAGCTTTCATAAAACAGCAAGCAGTTGTAGAATAGCAAGTTTGAGTAAACATCTCAACTAGATTGTTGCAAACAACATATAAGTAGTATGTTAGACAATGTCTATTTTTGGCGCACAAGCGGTATCAACTTTAATCCATTTTCTTGCAACTAGAATTCTATCTCGGTTATTTTCGTATAAATATTTGTCTCTAACATTTAGAAATTTTGCTTACTCTATTCATTTCTCGTAAATGCTTTGAATTATACTAGGGTTTTGCTCCGACTCTATCATGCTATTCGTAACTTAACACTGAATCAAATTGTACCTTCTTAAAGTCGGTCTTTTTATTTTGATGCTATAGGGAATTCATTATATTGACTGACTTTTGGCGCTAGTTTTTTCTATGTCTCTTCAAATCTTATGATCAAATTTGCATCAACCGAAGTCTCTCGGTCTTCTGGTGCCTTTTTTTGTATGTGAAGTCATTTCTATTCTGTCCATTTTTGAACTCCGTGACGTTTGTTCACATACCCTATTAATTACTTGAAGAGGCAATTTGTTTATTTCGGAAGATGGAACACTTAAGCTTATGAAATATAACTCTTACCTACTGAGGGAAAAAAAAATATATCATATCATTCAATATTTAATTCTTCCTATGCACCAAATATTACAACATGGTAAGAACCCAAAAAGTGAGAGGCATTGTAATTAGCCATGAGTTGAAGGAAACTCTCCACGCTCCACTCAGCTTTGTAGGCTGAGACTCATTTTGATTGTTGGTTGAATTATCATTTGATTCCAAAATTTTGAAATCCTTTGACAACTTCAATTGGTAATCTGAAGACAGCAACTCATCCCCTAATGGTCTCAAGGCAAATGCAAGGACCCTGTAACGGCCAGGAGAAATATCTGAAGAGTTGCCTACGTTGGCAATACTGGCTATAAGTTCACCAGGTTCTTTGAATGGAAATAATGCAGGGACTTGACCACCATCAGGCGTGTTTAAAGTCAACAATCCTTCATGGCCATCCATTGTTATGAAGACAGATGGAGAAAAGCTTGACAATTTGAAATCATGTTTCACAAGATAAAAGGCCCTGAAAGATGTTCCAAATCTTATAAAGCTTTTAAGAACCAAAGAGTCGATCTCCAGCGGTGTAATGGATACTGTGTTCTTAATCTTTTCTAAAGGCACCAATTCGCCTTCAGTTGAATTTACAAAAAGCATAGGTTCCTCGCTCCAAGGAAGCCATTGGTAGGCGTCGAACTGAGATCCGATATAAGGTACACGAACCGTATCGTTATTTGAACCTTCGATGAAGATCGCTCCTTCAAACACAGGAGCAAAGTAGCTATCAACATCTTGAGGAGGTTTGATAGTCACATTAAAAGATGCAGTCTTGCCGGGTTTCAAAACAATTGTAGTTTTCAGAATAAAACTTGCAGTGGGTCCCAGCTGGACCACGGGGGGATAATATTCCGGAATAGTCCAGTTTTGATTTCTAGTATAAACAGTGTCAAATCCTTTGTTTGAAATATTGTAAGTGACTTCATTTGAGTCTCCATTTTGAAACGTAACAGTGAATGTTGAAACTCTGTGTCTTGTATCGTTTAAACTAAAATATGGCTCAGAGAGTATAAGAGTCTTCTTTTCAAAGAGCTGAACTGCATCAATAAATCCTGTACCTTGTTGAATAAGTGGAGCGATAGTCGAATTATCGTAAGTTGCCGCGTTGTATACGTCATTGCCATTGACTGAAACCTCAATAGATTGTGGAAGAAGGTTTGTGGCCGCAAGAAGTCTATTTCTAATTTCCTTAACGGACACATTTTTATGAGCAGATAAATACAATGCAACAACTCCTGCGATGTATGGACAGGCAAAAGAAGTTCCAGACGCCTCATAATATATTTGATGTGGGTTGGCGACAAGGTAGTTGCCACCTGGGGCCGTGATATGTGGCATAAACCCCTGTTCAAATGTGGGGCCCCAACTTGAATGTTCGCTTATAGCACCTGCAATTGAAGATTTACGTGGAATAGTTTCATAGGCTTGGTCCAGATTGACGTACATTTTGACCGTGGAGTTATTGGAAATTTCGTCAGAAATCCATGCAAATAATTCCGAACTAGCAGACCCCAATACTTTCATTTTCGAGTTTTTTGGTATTTCAGATCCTAAGTAATTGAGCTCTGTTGGGTCTTGAAGAACCATGGCGCCCATGTAACCTACTTCATCGAGATTAAGAAAAATTGCATCCAGCAGACAATTACCTCCCATGCCAAATACGACGGTCTCGGAGAGAGTCGTATTTGCCTTTTTTATATTGCAAATAGAATTCACAAATTGTACAAAGAATGTGCCATTGACTCTTGGTGCAACTGCTTGAGTATCGAGGTAACGGAAGGTTAAATTATTTCCGCTGGTAGAAAATAGCGTTGCATTGTATGTCATCAACTGCCTGGTTACTGTCATGGCCACAGCAATTACATCACCAACAGAACCCATCTTATTAGCACTGTAAGGACCATCGATGCCGTCGTTGTTGGCAGAAACAATAACAGGAATCTTTGTAGCAACTCTAGCTGCAACTTCTGCAAGAGGAGAGAGAGCATATGGAGCGTGATCTCCCATCGAACAAGAGATAACATCAACCCCATCCTTTAACGCCTCCAAAAGTCCCCGGATAAGTCCTTCCTCACTTTTCATATGACAATCGCCCACTTGATATGAGCGTATTTTTGCGCCTGGAGCTACACCAAGTAATTCAGGAGTATCTCCTACAATAATACTCGAACACAGGGTTCCATGACCCTCGCAGTCCTCTGTTGAATTGAGTGGTGTGGTCGAATTCGCAAGGTTGACAGAGGAGAGAATCTTTCCTTTCAATGCAGGGTGATTAACATCAACTCCAGAGTCAATAACACCAACTACAACGCCTGCTCCAGTTATGTTTCTATCATGTAATTCTTGAACACCAGTCTCTGCATGTGGATTCCACGCTGGGGAGTTTTTGATTGAATATGAGGTATCACGCTTAGCAATATTACTGATGGGCCAAATATTTTTAACTTGGGGTAATTTTTTGAGTGCCTCATACGTGAGCCAGCTATCCTTTACATCGAATGACATTCCGGTGAACACTTCATGATCAAACTGATGTCTAACTTCAATTGGAAGAACATTTTCCATAAATCTTTTGTGAACTCCATTGTCTCGTTCATGAAATTCAACAATGTATCGATTTGGTATTGTTTGGCCACTTGTCGCAGCCAGAGCTAGCGCTAAAACGGCCAAAAAACTCGAACAAGAAGAAAGTCTCATTGTAAAGTTCTCTGAAAATTTTACATTAGCATAGGGGCTCCACTTCAATTTTAAATAATCTATGCAACTTTGAGGCGTCCGTCATAATTACTTTGTGCTCATAACGTACTGCAGACAGAAAAAAGCGGGCAATCTTAAAAAGGTCTTTCTCTGCCTAATTGGGGATTTTTCACGCCATTCCTGCATTCAATTTTCATAGAACCCTGCACAACCATACCCTTAATCTGGATAGGAAGTAATTAAACTTGAATCGAATTTTTTTATCCCAAGAGTTTGACTTAAATGATTCAGTCCCTTGAGTTTAATAATTCTCTGCTTTCTGAAGTACTGCATGTCGAGTTCCTTGACTGGGACGACACAATGTATGGCTGCAATTTACGAGCATCCACGCGTTGCCGTTGACGTGATGACAGTCCCTCATTGGGTAACCATGAAATAGACTATATTGCAGGCGAACCAAAATAAAAGACATGAAAAAGCCTTTAAACGTTATTTTTTTCTGGGCAAACGCCCAAGCCTCTCTAAAAGTTCGGCTAAGGTCAAACCATTGCCATAATTCCATCACAAAGGAATATCTTGTACTTTTGTCAATGAAAACAGCGGTAAATCATTGCTTTAATATAAGTTAAATCACTACTTTACTAAGATTTCTGATCTGTACTTTTTTTTTGTCGCTGCTTCGCTTTTTGCCTCTGACATTTTTCGAAATAATCTTTAAAGGTAACACATGAACGTACTCTGTCTTCTCAAATTTTGACTCCATAGGATTAATTTTCTTATTATTTCGATAGTTAATATAAACCTCTATTTTGTTGAATTTTCCCGTCACGTCTTTTTTGTTTTTATTCACCAAATTTTAAGATCTTCATGCTTGAAGTCATCGCTTGTGACCGTGTTCAAGAGCTATTTCAAAAGGATCATTCAAATATTCATTTTTTATTAAAAGAAATAAGTTTTAAGAAAAAAGAAAATCTGACTGAATCGGCTTTTTATTGATATCCTTGAACAAAACACCAACAATTACAATGTATTATTATTTATAAGATACGGTATAAATTTTCAAAGAATTGAGAAAAATTGAATTTTCAGTTTAAGATCACATTAATTCTGTAAAAATGAAGGAAAAGCACAACAAAGCGAACAACCATGAGTTGACAGAAGAATTCGTAGCGCCGCCCAGCTTCTTTGGTGATGCACCAGAGCTAGCTTGAGAAGTTGTCGAATTAGCAGTAGTTGACTCGGTAATCCTGAAGTCTCTAGACAACTTCAATTGGTAATCATCTGCCAAAGAACTGTTTCCAAATGGCCTTAGAGCACATGCGAGGATACGATAATGACCAGGCGGAACATTCGCAGAACCAACGACTCCTCTAAGAAACCCCTTATGGGCCTTCGCTGGTAGGTATCTAAATATCGCTGGCATTATACCCGGTTCATCCTCTTGTTCTATTAATAACGTGCCGTTGAAAGGTAAAGAATTTTGAAAAGTAGAAGGCGAAAATTCTGACATTTGATAGTCATGATTAACAAGGGAGAAGGCACAGTAGGTTGATCCAATTCTCAAATCAAAATATACTCCCAAGGATGAAATTCCCAATGATGGGATTGACACCGTGTTTTTAATTTTTTCCAAGCTCACTTCATATTTACCATCTTTGAAATAGACGAAAGATTTTTCGTCAAACGGAAGCCAATCATAACTTTTAAATTGCGATCCAATATAAGGCACGCGTACGGTTTCGTTATTTGAACCTTCAATGTAAATTGCACCGTCAAACACAGGTGCAAAATATTCATCAATATCTTTAGGTGGTTGAATAGTCACATTGAACGATGCGACCTCGCCAGGGCGTAAAGTTATAGTAGTGTTCAGGATAAATTTTGCTGTTGGACCTTGTGGGATGACTCTAGGGTAATACTTAGAAATTGACCAAGAAGAATTTCTCGTATACACAGTTTGGAATCCCTTGTTTGAGATATTATACGTCACCTCTTTTGAATCCCCATTTTTAAAAGAAATGTTGAATGTTGAAACTCTATTGCTTGTATCGTTCATACTGAAGTATGGCTCTGAGAGCAAAACCGTTTTTTTATCAAAGAATTGAACTGCATCAATGAATCCAGTACCCTGTTGAATAAGAGGCGCAATATCTGAGCTGTCAAAAGTTGCCTCAAGGTTCGAATCATACTCTGGGTTAACCTGAATAGATTGAGGAAGAAGACTCGTTGCTGCGAGAAGTCTATTCTTCACTTCCTTTACTGTAGCATTTTTATGGGTAGATAAATACAATGCTACAACTCCAGCTACGTATGGACAAGAAAGAGAAGTTCCAGAATTTTCGTAGTACATTTTTTGAGGATTGGCAATAAAGTAGTTTCCACCCGGAGCAATGATGTGTGGGAAGAAACCCTGACTATGAGTGGGACCCCAACTAGACATTTTACCTATCGCGTTTGAAATGGAAGATTGTCTGTGTATGGCTCCTGGTAATTGATTTGTGTTTACGGTCAACTTGAGAGTGGAATTAGTAGATTTTTCTTTCAAAATCCATGCACTGATATCAAAGCTTGCGGAACCCAAAAGCTGAAAAGTTGAATTTATCGGACTTTCTACTCCCAAATAATTCAACATCGTAGGTTTTTGAAGAACAATTGCACCCTTATAACCAACCTGCGTAAACGCATTGTATAGCTCCCCTGGCTGGCATTTACCCTTTGATCCAATAACAACGGTGTCAGATACATTTCTTTTGGCCAATGTGATGTTACAAATATTGTCTTCGACTTGTACCATGTATGTCGCATTCCATTTTGGCGCTCTGGCCACGCTTTCTACATAAGCGAATGTCAAAGTGTTGCCACTGGAAGAAATGAGAGTAGCATTATATGTCACCATTTGCTCAGTATAAGACATTCCAACTGCAATTACATCGCCAGCAGATCCTATGTCGTTGGCGCTGTAGGGTCCGTCATCTCCTTCGTTACTGGCACTAGTAATGACAGGAATCCTTTCTGCAGCTTTAGCTGCAATTTGAGCAACAGGAGAGTCAGGATAAGGAGCATCTTCTCCCATAGAAATAGATATCATGTCTACTTTATCCTTTAAAGCCTCTAAGAATGCAAGGATGATGGCCTCGTTATTGCGAGAATCGGAACTATCAACTTGGTAAGCACGTAACTTAGCTCCTGGAGCAACCCCTACAGCTTGAGGTGTGTCGCCAACGATAATACTTCCACATGAGGTTCCATGACCAACTCTGTCAATAGTACCATTTGTTGGAGTGGTTGAATTAATAAAACTGACAGCTGAAAGAATTTTCCCCTTTAGTGCAGGGTGGTTGACATCAACTCCAGAATCAATGAGTCCAATGACTATACCTTCACCAGTTATATTTCTTTTATGCAACTCTTGGACACCTGTTTCTCTATGTGGGTTCCAAGCTGGTTTGTTTTGTATAAAATATGAATTCTCACGCTTACTTAGTCTACTAACGGGCCATACGTTTTTGACTTGAGGTAGTTTTTTTATTTCCTCGAAGGTGAGCGCGTCGTCCCTTACATCGAATGACATTCCTGTGAATACTTCATGCTCGAATTTGTGTCTTAAATTAATTGGAAGATCTTGTTCGAGAAATCTTTTATGTATTCCTTCATCTTTTTCATGGAATTCAATAATATATCTATTTGGTATTGTTTGGTCATATGCAATTGCTGAAACGAGAGTGGATACGACCAAACTTGTCAACAACGAAATGACTTTCATTCTCGGTCAATTATATAAAATTGAAAAAAAAAATGTGCGGGGCATCAATTCTTTAAATACTTAAGGACCACTGCTTCAGGATGTTTACTCATTGCAATTTTCTGGATATACTTGACTGCATATATTGATACGTCCTGTCAAAAATGGACAAACTGTGCCAAAACGGGACGTAAAAATGCGAGTCCTGTATATGAACTCGGCTAAGACCCAGCATCACTTAGTTCATAATCCTATTCTTTAGTCATTGACCAAATACGAATTAGTATTTAAATAACTTTCTGTGTTCTTCAAGTCACAAAATTAAGAAATCGTTTAGTTTTGGTTAATTGCGGTCTCTTTGGTGTCACAAATACCACCTTTTGACGTAATATGCAAGGGATGGGCGTACAGTATTACGTAAGCCAGCCATATTGGGACACCGGTAAATACTTATTGTTGTACGGCACACATTAAAAGACAAGCAAATATAAATAACCCTAGATAGGGAATTTAAATGGTCGTGCGAGTTTCACATGTATTCATTTTGGTTGACTTTAGCTATTTAATGTTTTCTGTTGTTATCTTTTTCATCTTAAATAACTCACAATTGTTGAATTGTCAGTTCACTTCTAGATTCGAATTTAATTTAGGTCTACGCGTAAAACACAAATATAGATATAAGTGCATCAAATTTATATAAACTCATACAAATGCAAAAAAAAACGGCTCAAGGTTCGCTCAAAATTAGTGAAGATGGCTTTCTGTTTGTTATCAACTGTCACATTACCCTCCAGATATAAAAAGAATGGCCCCTTATTCAATACTCAATATAGCAGGTGTTCTCTAGGACTAATTTTACTTGACAGCCAATATTGAGCATGATAATATATGAACTAAAAGCCTTTATAAAAAACAAACTCGGGGTATTTGATTGAGCCTTTCAGCCTTTCCTGATAACTATTTAAAGGTTGATTCTTGCAATGAAGTTACATGGTAGACAATTTTTCAGAGAAAGTTGCCACTTTGTTTGATTGAGGACTTCATTTTCTTGATCTAAAAACTCTCATCGGTGTTGACTTTTAATACCTTTGTATCATTGACATCAACTGGATTTTAAAAAAATACCACTTCATCAATAGATTTAAATCAAACTATCAAAACATTAATGGTATTAAGATAGTTCGACTCAAGCTAATCAGTCTATAACTCTAGTGATGAAAGAGAACAAATATCTATAGACAACGTCTTTATCTAACTTTCATTGCATTAAATTCTCCAGGTTTTTTTCTTTAAAGCTAAGATGGCTTTATGTGTTCATTCAATTAATAATCATCTTATTTGCTTATGAACCTCAAATTAATTCGTTTTTCATTTCCTCATTTCTCTTAGAAAACCCTTATCATGCTATCAACACAACGCTAAATCTTTCGAAATAGTCAACAACCGATTTACTCAATTCATTTAAACTCCTTCAAAACCTAATTTCATTCTTCAAATCGAACCTACGAAGCTCATTTGTATAAGTCTCTTATCTTATTAATGCATTTACCAGAAGGAACACCATCCAATATAATGTTGACACAAGTTCTCAACACTGGTGGCTTGTTGAATTAATTTATCAACCTGTGTACGAATATCCAAACCGCGTAAACGTTTGATATCATTTCCTGTAAGTTTGTCCGTGATTCTTCGTAAAACAAGCGCTGCGCGTGCATTACGTAATTCCACAGCGTTTTGTTGTCTCATCCGACGAGCTTCTGGTTCATCAATTTCACCATTCTTCAACAACTCAGCTACATTATATTGATGGACTTTGATTCCCGTTGTTTCTGCGATCGCTTTTGTAGGGAAGTCAAAACCCCAATTAATCAATGGATCATAAGCAAAAGCTTCCAAAATCGCCATAAGTGACTCTTTATTAGCACGAAGAACACGCATAACATGCTCACATGTAATTCTAAAACTTCCTTCGATTCCAGAAACTTCCATTGCATAATTAAGCATCCGGGTAAGTCTAAAAGGCACCTTTTCTGGATATTTTTCACGAAGAATAGCTGCTTCGAAACAATCTCCGAAATCGATATGAACAACTTTTCCTGTGAATCGATCTAACATCAAGTTCAGTGGATGACGGTCTCCTAATCCTAAAATATATCCAACCATAGACATTACCGCCAACGATCTCGTATATGTAGTTCGGCGGTCTAGCCATGCTTCCGACAGCTTAGATTTAAGCCATAAAACTTTATATAAGTCTTGACCACGTGTATTGTCAAGAGCACTGGTGAAAACTTCCACTTTTTGCAAGATGGTTAAATCGTCGTATTCTTGTACCATATGCATCATTATGCGATGTTCTATATTTAGGAGGATTTTACGAGATTCCCTATACTCTCTTATGAGTACATGGAACGTATCAGAATTAGGAACCCAGCCCAAGAGTCCAACTTTAGGAGAGAGTGGAATGGCGGGGTATTGTTGAATATCGAGATGTCTTTTGAAACATTCTGTATCATTAACAAGTAGTGTGTTTACCAATCCAAAAAGTTGCATAACCAAATTATCTTGTCTGATATCCTCATGTCCCTTCAATGCATATTGGTACTCTTTGCCGTCAGAGCCCCTGCAGGAAAGTTTACGAGGTCTTTGTTTTGACAGAATTACTGTGAATGTTGGATCAAATTTCATGATTCGAACAATTGGTTTGCCGGCAGAATACGACCCAGGAACTGCTAATTGAAGGTCACGTGCTGCTTCTAACAATGGACTGACGTAAGCCAATTCCAACGTTTGCAATTGTTGTAGTTGCTTCAGAATTCGTCTGAAAACACTGTAGTACACATCCCATGCTTGGTTAAGATTAGCAAGATCTTTTGTACGGCGATAGTTAAGAACCCATTCGTAAGCATCGGCTAATTCTCGTGAGAACGCAGATGCAAATGCCGCTTCACGCATGGTTTGTGGTCCTGTCTGAATCATACGATGCAAGGGCTCTAAAACCTCGTACATTTTTTCTGTATTGTGTTCTCCGAAAAATAAGCGCAGCGCGTCTTCAAGTCCCTCATACCATAACTCAAGCCAGAGCACAGCCACACGAATCAATTCATGTGAAACCAACTCTGATTGTTGCACGAGAGTTGGAGAATGAAGCCTCAACTTGTCGATAATCGAAAGCGCAGCTTTTTTCCGACTCACAGACTCCAGTGTCACTGCCACCGCTAATGGGTAAACAAGAGCCTGTGGGTGCGCCTTTCCAAGGTCCGTTAGAAGTCCTAACAACAGTCGCAGGACTGTATGATTTGGTTGGTGGATTCGCGATATAAGTTGAGGAATGATCGAGAGCCAATTGTCGATCTTCACCATCTGGAATCCATCCGCCATTGCCTGTGCGGCCTCGGGTATTCCTCCAAAACGGAACCAAAGCGTAAGCAAACGAAGAGTATCTTGGAGAGAATTTGATTGAGAAAGGGCGATGGAGTGGAAAAAACCCTGGATTGAAGGAACCACGTGGCGAGAAACGAGGGAATGAATTTGAGGTTGTGAATCGCTCGTATTTTCCTGTCTTTCCTGTATGTTGTGTGGGCTTTGCATGTTAGACGCAGAATCGTCCTGCAGAAGCTTTGAACCACCTGCACCACCATCTTCCAGGGCTTCTGTCACCCTCTCAATATGTCCCTCGCCATCAGGGATTCCACTTCCGTCAGATAATGGTCCTGAAGAATTAGGTAAAGTTGCCGAAATCACCTCGAAATTGGCCAATGCCCAATTGTGCCATGCCTTATACCATTTCGCGTCGAAATGAGTAGCCAACAAAAATGCACCAAGAATGATTTCAGAAGTCTCAGTTCGCCAGTTACTATTTAAAACAATCTGCCATTCACCTTGCTTCAAAAAGCATCGCGCCAAAAGCTTCGTATACTCTTCCACATGTTTAGGAACACCGGGACCATCCTTAGGAACAGGTTGAGTAATGAGATCGTCCGGATTGAGACCCAAATCCTGCAGCATACGTGTCGTGAAATCGACAAGGTGTCGAAGTGCTTCCTTACCTAACCCCTTGGCCCACATATATTTCAATTGTGCATAAACCACTTGTGGAGGAGCTCGCGAAGGTGCAGTGGCAGTGGGACCTGCACCCTGTGTAATAGTTCCTAAACCATGTGCATGAGCAGGTTGTGAGCCTTGCTCCAATAAACTATTTAAACTATTTTCAGCCAAACTCATACGACCCAGTTTCCTGCACAAATTGGCAAACTTGATCCACATTTCCATATCTTGTTTCGGCAGAATCACGAGCGCACGAACCTTCAACATACGCTGCCAAATGTCAACATTTCGTTGACAACCAAGAAGACGTTTGTTCCATGTCCTGCGCATGAGCGCTCTTTTCTCTGAACCGGGCTGCAAACACTTATACTTAATAATCTCTTCTAATTCAGCAAGCATTTGAATTCTCACAACCACACCATATGCACGATTGTAGGATTCGGATACGAGCGCTGTTATTTCAGTTACGAGCAAGTCACGTGCCGTCAAGATATGATTTGAAGCCATTTCAAATGAGTTTCGATGTAAACACAAAATTGCAGAGAAGAATGCCTTGTCCGGCAGATGGGGACTCATCACCTTAATATATGCGTCCATATCATCCCAGTGTCCCAAGCCCCAGGCTGCAGCAGCGGCTAAAGGTGCAACGTTACGCTTTGTGTCAGCGTTAGCAGTACCCCATTTCTCTTGAGCCAATTCGGAAAGTTGTTCCCATTCACCGAGGGCGTGCAAGCACCGCATTTTACCTAAAACAGCTTCTAAATTATTAGGTTCGTGTTTCAAGCGCCTTGCATACGCAGCCATTGCATCATCCCACCGTTGTAACTTCTCATGCCATGACTCCTTAACCTCCAAATCATGATGTAGTTGTGCATGTTTAAGAATTCCGACAGCTGCATCTGATTGCTGTAATTGATTATTGATGGTTATGAGTGCTTCAATGGTTACAGACGTTGGCTCCTCATAAAATTCCAATTCTTTATAATGAAGTGCCTTTGCATATGCATGACACCGTTGCGCATATTGTGCCAACGTTCCTATTGAAATAGGCAATGGCTTGTCATCATGTTCCATAAATTCAGCCAAATTAAGTAAAATTTGATGGATTTCTGGCAGGTTGTTTGGCGCAGAGAGAGCAATGTATAACGAGTTAATTAAATCCTCTTGGTGTTGCAGATAGAGCTCCAGCCAACATGATGCAAAACTAGAATTGAATAAGTTTTTGGCAAGAGCGTTATGATCACTGGCTAATCCTGCGCATGCACGGATTGCATGCTGGGGCAGCTGTTTTAATAACTCTTTACTAAGACGGTTAATCCATTCCTGCCAATCTTCCTTACTGTTGCTGCGCCTAGACGTGTCCCAAGCGGCTTTGAGTGCGTGTTGGTTAACAGGAAGCTTTTTGGAAGGAACATCGGTTTGAATACCGTCGAGGTTTTGAGCATTGGACTCTTCACCGGCATACAAGTGTTTGTACGCTGGCAACGGGTCACCTTGCATCATTTTCCCAACAATGCTTTCGAACATGTGCAGGTGAATGTTTTGTGCCAACATCACTTTCTTAATTGCTGGAACGAAAATGATGAAGTCGTCTCCTGCAGACAATGCCAAGCTGCACAAGGCATTAACTGCAGCGATTTGAAGCTCTCCTTCGCTATTGCTATGCAGGGAAGAAGAAGCAGTAGTTGAAGCACTGGCGCCAGGACTCGTATTTGAGCTGCTATGGTTAAGAACCCTGAGCAATGGATGCACTATACGCAGTGCCATTTCTCCTAATCCAATGTTGCGCGCTAATTTGCCAATTGTTTCAATTGCATATTTACGAAGTGTGACGGGCCCTGGAGCTTCAATTTGACGTAAAACAGTTGGAATGATCACATGATCGTACTCTTGAATGTTAGCGCCAAATATAATGAAACTCCGCAAAACCTGAATGCAAGTGTCTTTATCCAGCAGTTTATCTTCTTCTATAGCGTCCAAAAGCATAGGAAGCACATCGGCTAAGTACATTTTGAATTCGCCTTCCAAAGCTTTTGAAATGGATTCTACAAGAAGAATGATTGTCTTTTTAATTGGGGTTGCGAGCACCTGATAGGACTGTATGAGTTGAATGATTTCTGGCATGTAAGGCCGTATATGTTGCTTAACAATAGAGATGAGAGCACCCAACTGCTGCAAGTAAAATTTGAGATACGCAGGTTGACAAGTGCCCATAACCTTTAACAAACCAGGAATAATCTGTTGAAGAAAGGGCACACAACGCAATCCCATAGTTTGAAAAATATACATAATGGCCTGAACAACCTTACTGTGGTGTGCGGATAAGGAGCTGTCGTTCAAAATGTTCATCAAATTATTAATTGCCACAGTGAGATAATATTCTTCGGAAGTTGGGGACATACCCTGCATGAGAAGAGCGATATCAACTGGGATGGAATTGTCTGCAGGGTTGACAGCACTACCTGCAGTGACGACTGCGTTTCCTGCCGAATTGCCAGCATTTGGCATGGTTTGTTCCACTTCTCGGTGTCTATAAGGATCAAGAGCACCGAGAATACCCAATAATCTAACCGTTTCTCTTCTTATATGCAGGCTGGAGTCCGATTTTAAGATACCAACTAACATTCCCAATAACTGTGGATAATCCAAAAGTGGTTGTATGACATAACCACTTGAAGATGCAATTATTCCCAAAGTTTTGAGCGCTGCAAGGCGTTTAAATGACGAACTTTGATCTTGGAAAGTGCTCATAATCAAAGGCATAAGCTGCGGAAGGTAAGGCATAATATCTTCTCCTGCAACTTTCGCCGCTGCACCTAGAGTTGTAATAGCACAAGTTGCAACACCAGGGCTTGTATCCCGTGCTTTTGGAATAAGCGCCTCTACTATTGGTTTAGTATATGGTTTAGTTAATTCCTGGGGATTTTCGATTAGGAGCCCAAGCATGTGTGCGGTCTGTTCCTTTTTAAGGCTTGTGTTTGCGTATTCTAACCTGGTTAAGAGCGAAATCAATGTTTTACGAAGAGAGGGAACGATATATGCAGGGTTCACTGTAGATAATCGACATATGATTTTAAGCGCTGTACATTGCACTTCAAAAACCTCATCATTCATCGCCACGAATAAAATTTTGACATTTTCTGCTTTAGCGAGATGAGCATCGAAGCTTGCCAGTTGGTAGAGACACGTTAGACCTTCCAATCTGATTTCTGGATGTGGCTCAGTGATCGAAACCTGCATAATACGATCGATGACGTCATTGACAGCGTTAAGAGCCCTTATACTTGTTTGCGAACAAATTGGATCATTCCTAAAAATGGTACATGTAGTGTATATAGCCATTTGACGTACGCCAGGGCTTATACTGTCCAAATAAGAAATTACGCAATTCAGTACAAACTCATTAAGTTGATAACCAACAAATTTAAAATTTGCAAGCATTTGAAGTGCTTGTATAGTGACATCCGCATCTAAGCTATTATGCACTTCCTGATTATGAGCAATGGCGCTGGTTGTGAGCCCGGTGTCTCGTGCAATCATTTCAAGACGATATTGTCGCGCTGCACTTGAATCCATCTTAGATACTCCACTGGGAGCACCTGGATGAAGGAACTGTCTACCTGCAAGGACAAAGCTTAGTAAATTAAGGAGCTTTGCATTGATAGTTTGTTCCAATGATGGAATATTTTCCAAAAGGGTTATGAGCACATCTTGCATATGAGTGGAAAGTGTGCAATATGTAAATATCATATTTAAAATATCTCGTTGCAAATGTTTCGTAAGTGCAGGGCCAATCGCAATTGAAAGTTGACCCAAACAGTCAAAAATGGCAATTTCAACCTGTTTTTCTTGTAAAAGTGCGCTGTTATATGCCGCGCTCTGCTTCTTTTTAGGAGCTGGAGACGATGTTAGTGACAACTCTTCAAAATAATTTGCAGATAAGGAACCGCCGAGCATAGCTCCCGACAGAGGCGCAGATGTTGAGCCTGAGGATAAAGATGCAGAAGCTGAAATGACTGCTGCTGCACTTACGGAAGAAGAAGACACCGGCAGGGCTACTAATCCGTCACGTACGTTTTCTAAAACTGCATCCAAATAGGGCGCCATTTGGCTTCCAACCTGCCTCAGAATGGATCCAATACTTCTGAAAATAGCGGACTTCTCTGATTTAGCGGATGTGCTGTTTTGTGACTTAAATTTGCGAAGCTGTTGCAAATACCAATAGATTGTTCTATGAAGGTATTTTTCAACAAAAACATCACACTTTACCTTGACCAAAAGAGAAAAAATATTGCATATTTCTGTTCTTACATATGCATATTTGCTTCCCTTATGCAGAGTTGTGTTTTCATAAGTAAGATCAAAGTTACTTTTGATATATGGATCATCAGGGTATTTTGATAGTTCACGGTAAACGAGGAGGGCTGCATGAACGGACTCAGGAGCTGGATTGTTTGGATTCCCTAAAAGGGAAAGTGCAGAAATAAGTCCCGAAGCTGTACTGATTGTAGTATTATTTTGCAGCAGCAGGTGGTTGGTATGCAGCCCTGAAAGAGAACGAGACACAAGGTTATGAGCATGATTATGGGTGCCGCTATTGGAAGCAGAACTGCTATTATTACCATTAGAAGCATTTCCATGAGATGAACTTGAATTTCCAGTTTGATCATTCGCATCATTACCATGGCTTAAAACCGCATGTGCTTGTTCCATCAAAACTTTAATCCATCTGCGTCTCATTTCTACATCTCTCGTGTAAATTATATCAATACAGTGCTCTAAACAAGCAGCAGAATCCATTCTTACACCTAATTTTGAATCACGGAGTGGAATCCATAGATGGTCTAGAATCAGTGCAATGTAGCTTTGTAATAATAGAGGAGCGTTATGAGCCAAAGCACTAATTATCAAAACTGCAGCATGGCGTCTATTTTCGTTTTGTTTTCCCTCACTTTGAAGCCATTCAATTGCTCTTTTCGCTTCAAAATCTACAAATTCTCCTGTTAATGTACCTCCAGGAGTAGCCAACTTACCCAAAGTAGTAATTGCATGTTTCATGATATTAACATCATTCGAAAGAATTAACAGACTTAAGTAATTCAGAAATCTGGCTGTTCTAGTGGCGTTTTCTTCACCTTCTCGACTATCAAAGTCAATTAATGCGTTTAAAGCGGCAATTCCGCCAAGGACATGCAGGGAATCTTTACTTTGTAATAAATCAAAGATCATTCGATTAATTTCATTATTGTATCGATTGAATTGTTCTGAAGAGAGGTCTCTAGAGATTGCAGAAAGAAAGAGACGAAGCTCCTGTGCTGCACGAGCACGGGCTTCTAACCTGGTGGTTTTAAGCCTTGTGAAGATCTGCAGGAGTGCCAAAATCTGCAGAAGTGCCACTCCATCGATTTGCTGAGACATTCTTTTTGGTGTTGGGTGCTTGGCGTGGGGCAGAGCTTTTGGATTTTTAGATATGGGAGGGTGAATAAGTATATGTTCTTGGTGAGTGTTTATCTGGTGCACGGGTGTACAAGGGGAGTGTAGATAGTGGGCAAAGTAATAATGAAATGGACTTGATTGAAGCAATTCATTATTCCTTCTTTTATATCTCTCTTTTCATATTTGGAGCTTTTGTTTTTTCTAGAATATTTTTTTTGTTTTGGATTATGTTGGTGGGCGTTGATCTCAATTCTGTGTTGGTCCGCGTTGATAGGTATTTCCTAGTAGTAATTTTGACTCTCTTTTTCAATAGAATTAGTTATAATAGAAGTAGTTATTTTTTTTTTTTGAGTCATGTCAATTGGTAGTGGAGGAATTGTTGATATTGCGGCCTTATTCGGTGGAGAGATATGAGAGTTGGTACCATATGTTCCGATTTTGCATTCTTACCTCTGTCAAATCAAATCTCTCGTAGCAATTGAGTTTGCTTCAACAAATTTTGTTTGGTCTGGTGGTTGCAGTAAGACTAATTTGGTAAGGAAATAGGCGTTGTAAAGATGAGGACCGGGGCGTAACCTGAAAGCAAAAGTCTAACTTGTCATTCAATTCTTGTTCTTTTGTACTTTTTTGAGGGTCTGAAGGTCTGGAGTATGAACTTAAAAATTCAGTAGTGATTATGAGGTAAAGGCATTCTTGGAAATGATGATAAATTGATACTGTTGGCTCCGCAGCGGAATCTCTTGAAATCTTAGTGTGGCTTCGACTTATTAAAAAGATTACTTCTTTCACATTACTTTCTGGTTCGTCTTATGGATTACGTAATCGTAAGCCAGCACTTTTCTATTTTTGAGTTACTCAAAATTATATTCTGACTTCTTTGGGAGAAAAAATTTCCAATTCTGAAATGTCTTTATAAATTTTATTCAAATGGTCTACATTTTTCTTCATGCCAATCCAATTTAATCAGCGGTAGTGACTTCAAAACTTTGAAATCAAATGACAAGAAAAAGTTGGTTTGTATTTCCAAAAACGAAAATCGCCTACATTCCTCCCATCCGAAAGTTTCCAAGTATCAAAAGATCTTATCAGTCAGTCTAAGAATTTGTACTCTAGATGACTTTTCAATAAATTTCAAATCGTTTGCATCTTACCTATAAATGGAGTCTTACCTTTTTTTGATAATCTCTGAATCATCAATTTAAATAAATCTCTTCTCAACTACCAGTGTTTTATCTTTAAACTAAATTTGCTTTTATATGGTTAACAAGTATAATACTAAACTATACAAACGCACAAGCTCACAAAATCAAGTCCCATTTAATTACAGTCATTAACAAACTTTCATTGGAATCACTTGAAATTTTTAAATCGAAAATAGCAAGATTCACATTCCCAAGATTCCTCGTGTTTGAATTCAAGGGTCATTGAATCTCAAATCAATACATAACTCCGGGTGAGGGGTTTAGACGGTGATAGACTAGATGAGGAATAACACCTTACCAATGCGTTGATTTAGATCAGTCGATTTCATTTATACGAAGGATCTGCAATATAGCCCGCCATGCATTGATTCGGCTAGCCCATTCCAACACCCATTGTTGTCGCATACGCGTCGATTGCCTTAACCGCTGGCATGAGCTGCACATAACAATTGAAGGCATTCAAGCCGCTTCCGGGAATTTTTCAAATCCAATCAAATTTCATTCTTGCAGCCAGCCACTAGTGGTGTCTCGGCGGTTCGTAAAAATTCTACATTTTTGCGAGTGTCTTTGGAAGTTCAGAGTCGTTTTCATTTTCTATGAATGATTTTCATTACTCAGCGATATTAAACTTAAAACTAAATTTTCATTATTTTCATTCTCTTACGTTTGATTCACTGAATACGTTATTATATCATTGATCTAAGTTCCTCTACATATAAAGTTCCAAGAAAAGTGTATTAAAATGTCTATGGTCTAAAAATGTCTTTGTGTTCGTAATGTGCATCTATAAATTTAAAACCCCTTTAATTTTACAATCTATTTTTTCGATTGTATTACATAAATTGTGATGTGTTTAAAGGGAAGTTTGTCAGAAAGCTGGTCCCTAATGGAGAATTCAAGTTGAATAGTCTAGGGTCAGGATTGGAATTAAATGGGTAATTGGCCTTGTATGGGTATTCGACGAATGTGTAATTTAGCGAGGCAGAAGGAGCGATGCCGACGCAATTATTGTTAATGGTATTATTATTGATATTGCTTGGATTGTTGTTACCGTTTGGATTATGGATGTTTGTGATTTGGTTATACAATGAGTCATGATCATCCAAGGACATTTTAGGATGTGGTGGTTGTTTCAATGTATTATAAGTATCAAATTGAAACAGCGCCCATGTTGGAGATAAAGTTGAAGGAAGCGAATGGTTACCTGGTATGCCTTGATTTAAAGAAAGGGTAGGGTTCATGGGAAACGATTGATTGGCAGGCGGCGCCAGGCTCATTGGAGGGTAAGGGTATAAATCATTGCTAGTATTAGTGTTATTGTTGCTGTTGCCGGTGTTGTTGAAAGATTGTTGCGACATTTGTAATTGCACCTGTTGCGCCAACGTTTGTCCATCGGTTTGGAAATGTGAACTATTGGTTGGCGATTGAATCAAAACTCCTCTTACTGAAAGTGGAAGGAATGAATATGAAACAGAATCAATACTTAAATTGAGGGAGTTCCTTTGACTTGACGACTTTTCTAGATTTTGAAAAGTACCAGAACTATTGCTTACAGTATGTATGGAAGAAGTATCGTTGCTAAGACTCAGTCCGATACTATCATCATTTTGGAAATCTATAGTATTGTAGCAGTTATTATGACCGCCGTCTTCCATTTTGACAGTTGTAGGTTCCAAAGGAGATTTGTTTTGAATACTAAAAGTTGATTCAAAAGCCTTTTGGTCGAACATTGGCTTTTGATCGAATATTGGTTTCTCATCGAAAATTTGCTTTTGGTAGAATGCTGGCTTTTCATCAAATACTGGTTTCTCATCCAACATTGGCCTTTCATGTATTATTGGTTTCTCAAACATTGGTTGACCAACCACACTAAACGTGTTTTCATTAGGCTTTGGTTTAGAAGCTTTGCGACCTTTTTTGATGCGGTTTCGTTTCACTGGACCTTCTAAGAATGTACATCTACCATTATTGAAAGATGTGCAAACAGTACAAGGTATCAGATCTTTAATTATACAGCAAGTCTTCCTTTTGCGGCAAAAATCACAAGGGCGGCTTGTTCTTGATTTGTAGGGACGAAGCGATTTTACCTCAGCAGCTAAATCTTTCTTATTGACTCTTTCTCTGGATTTAGAGGCTGTCATATTCTCTGGTCATGAAATAATTGAAATAATCAAACTTAATATAAAAGATTCAAGGAGTGTGTTGTTTTTTTTGTTTTTTTTTTTATTTTGGTCGGTCAATTTCACTTCTTCAAACAAATATTCTGAAATCAGGCTGGCGAATCTTGGGTTACATATAAGAACAATGCTTCCATCATGCGTTAGAAAGCCGGCCTATGCAAGAGTGTATACAACGGAATTTAGGCGGTAGAATGACCTACTCAAGTCGACATTTTTGACCAAGACTTCTACTAAAGAAGAAAGCCTCCCCGTGGGTATAGGATGCGGCAGTACTAAGATAATTGGAATGTTACCATGTAAAGCGCGAGTATATCTGCGCATCGGGCAAATTTAAAATTCTCTAAGATCTTGCCCGTACCTTCTATGCAGGATGATTCTCATGAAGTAATGCTTGCCCGTCTTCTATATGCAGTTGGGGCCAAAAGAAGTAATGTTGCCCGTTACGTGTCAACCTTAATTCTTAGTATCATGCTAAACTTCTTAAGCTGGTGCAGGTCTCAGCTCGTCTGAAACAACAAATTAAAGATCTCCACGGATTCATATTCAAAAAAATCTCCAATCATCGCGACAAAACAACCACTTGTCGTGTTCTTTTCGCTTCATCTTCAACTCTTGCGCTTATGCAAGAGCGCCCTCCATGGCAGACATTTGTGAGCGGCTCCTTGATCCGGTATCAGTTGGAATGTATGAGTGCAAATGCAGTTACTAAGAATTTCATTCCATATGCAGCGTGTATGCGGGATACGGAGCTGGTCATTTCTAGAGCTGGCTAGAAAACATGAAGCAAGGGAAGCAATGTTTTTCTGGGACACCACCTGTGTTAGGTAATAGTTAAGAAAAATCCGGTACCGAGTTCTTAAAAGGTTTAGATGTTTGCCAATGCTTCATTCGATCAACTTTCGGAGAAAAGGAAAGATGACTGCAGTAGAATAAATTGAATTCCATTGGAATACATTGAAATCATTGAAACGCACTAAAATTATCTACAAATAATGGTCATTACCGATTGCGCTCTAAGTTGACGTATCTTAAAAGCCGATCCAGGCTGGCCCTAGCAACAATCTACGTCGAAATATCTCAATCGCAATGTACAACAGACACATAGCAGTTAGAAATGCATTGGTTAGCTCCTAACTTTAGCGGGTTTGCCGTCAAAAGGATGGAGCCACCTGCACAACAGTGGGTATGAGTGCATTATGACCAAGCGCAAAATTGAGATCGCTACCCACCGATGCGCAACTATGAATCAATTGGAATATGGCTGGTTACCTAAATGCATTGAGGGGTGATTTGAATCTAAAGGAAAAGTTGTCGCAAGGTTTTGCATCCAGGATCTTTCGAACCGATACGAGAACAATGGGTATTCTTGCCATTTGAAGCTTTTGTTATCGTACTTCTAAATCATTAGCTCTTTTCATTGTCTTTGCTTGTATGGTTGTTTTCCTTCATAGAAATTTCGAATTGGATTATTTCTTTTAAGAAGATTTAATGACGAGCATGATTTGCAATTTGAAATAAACATGACAAAATTTTGGAGCCACACTTTTATTTAATGGATACCGCTATCGGTAATCACAAGAATCTAAGATGCGCCAAGGGTTAAAAAAATATTAAAGTTGGATTCTCCGATTGACATTTGTGTTTGGGTATCTAGAGATTTTACTTCCACTAACCAAGCTTCCCTAAAATTATAACGAAACTAATTTAAATGAGCTTATTAATTCCTCTCTACTTATAACTAGTATTTTGTTTGCATCATTTATTCAATTTGTTGACTTCTTTATCTATGGAACAGAAAACAACGAGAAATTCCGAACAATACTTGGTCCATACTCGTCATAATCCTGCTTAGTATAACAATAACTCTTGAATTCAGCCGTTTGTGCCAATAGCGAACCTCCGAACCAAACAGCGTTTCTTTGGCGCTTGTGGGAAATCACCTGGACATCCACACCAGTGCTTTTAACGCCAGAAATTCGCTCACTTGACTCGATACGCTCATTAACAAGCCCTTTAATGTCACGTTGTAAACGACGGCCGAAATCTTTAAACATGGTTGAACCACCAGATAAAACAATGTTTTTATAAAGTTTTTTCCTAACATCAATAGGAGAAGATTGAACAACTTGATCAACCACAGTTGGTAGAGGAGTCAAATAATCCAGAGAACATATTTCGGGATTGAAAAAGATTTCAGGAGCCAAAAACCTCTCGTAACCAACGTCGACGGTTTTCTTGCGATCCACAGTCTCTACGATATATTGAGCGAATTTTTCTTGGGGATATTGATCGAATTTTTTAAATTCATTTACAATATCAGGACAAACATAACAGAATTGTTGTTTAATTCTCTCGGCGGTCTGTAAAGACGTATCTGCTTCACCTCTATCTCTTAAAAGCAGCTGAATGAAGAGAGTAATATCTCTTCCAGCCAATGGTATGTTTTTAATTGCACCACCAATTACATACCCTTCAGCTACTGGGATCACGTGAGTGACACCATCACCAGAATCAATAACAGTACCAGTTAAAGATCTATCCTGAACTTTTGAAGAAGTCCAAGAAGCAGCAAGCGCTAAAACGGCTTGAACAGCTATATAAAGACCTGCACAGTTGAATGATTCAAACATGATTTCAGCTGTGGATTCACGGTTTTCTGGAGGGTTAAGTGGAGGTTCAGTCAAGAGGAAATAGTGGTCCTCAGGCTCACAACGCAAGTATTTAAAGATAGATCTTTCCCAGAACCTTTCCATATGATCCCAGTTTTCAATTTGTCCATGGCGAATTGGATACAGCAATGAGTAGTTAGGACCTTGGGCGGCGGACAATGCATCTTCTCCAATATGAAAGTCCAAATCTTCTAGTCCGCGCTTCAAGCCACCAACATACGAGCTGCTTTTTCCGCTTTTGGTACTGTTAATTGACGTGGCAATTGCAGTAGGAAACACAAATGATGGTGAATCGTTTCCTGCGAAACCTAATTTAGTAAGACCAGTACCATTGTCCATGACAACCGCTGGGGTTCCCATTGAAGCCATTTTAGGAGATTTTTTCTTTAAGAGGTTTTAAATGGGGGTTTATGAAGTTGTTTTGGATGGTGTTTGGATGTTTTGGATGGTGTTGGGTGGGACAATTGGGGGGACTGAGGTGAGTAAGTTTGATGGCTTGGGGTGGGAATTGATAGTGGAGGGAGAGTTGTTGTAAGTGTGGTAGGGGCACGACTTTAGAAAGGCAACTAGATTAATTCTATTTTTTCAGGGGAAGTTAGAATCTATGGAGATTCTTTTCATATTTTGGGCAATATATTCTAAAATTTTGTTTTTTTGTATCCTTTGAATCTCTTCTTGCCTCTCTTTTAGGGTCGGTATTTTAGAGTATTGTTAGGTGGTATACTAAGCTAAGCATAATAAATGGAGAGCATTGATGGATATTTCTGCCTATAGGGATAAAAACGCATTTGATTTGAATTTCTTTTTTTTTGTTTTGTTCCAATTGTTTCAATTTTTATTCTCATTGTTGACCATCTTTTGGGAAGCGCCCAGTATTGGTGGACCCAATAGACTCGAATATTTGCGCATAATCCTTCACCACCTTAAAAACAAAACAAAAAAATCAATTGATGTCTTTCTTTTTTCAAAATATTTCGTTTCTCAACTTGGGCGCTCTCCCTGCTGAGTCTATCAAGGATTCCTTTTTGGAGATTATTTGCATCAAGCACCAAAATTGTACTCGCTTGGGCTTAACCTATGTACCTCCTTATCTCAAACTCGAACTCAAACTCGAACTCCTTGTTCCTGAATGTCGTCAGGTGGTAGCCCTCCCTTACATCATTAAAGGTTATGTCTTCGGAGGGGTACCTCGGTTCTTTTGAAAAGCTCCTAAGATGCAGTGATAATATTCAAAAATGAGAAAATTGGCAATATTTTCAGCGTTATGAGTTATGTATTTCAAGGGGCTAGATATGGTTAGGAGAGCGCTTAACTCCGAAAAGTTCAAACCCCCTTTTTCTTTCCAGAACAAAAATAATATATACTCCAATTTCTAAAAATTTCATCATTTTTTCAAAATTAAGCCAAATCCCCTTGTGGCTTCTGGCATAGTGACGACAGGGTTGTAATGCATTGGTTATGAGACCTTCTAACGTTAATTTAAGCGCGAAGCATATCAAACGTCACCATCCAACCTCGGCCCAGGAAAGATCTTGACAATTCTATGTGTATTTTTTCCTTTTGGAAACAATGCTAGTGCGATGCGACATTCTTATGGAACTTTTCTGGGTACTTTTTTCTTGTCGTATTACTTTTGTATTTGACGCATAACGTCTTTTTCGAACGTATTATTCTAGAACAAAGTCAATTTATTTATACATTCATGAGGATCAAAGAAATTAATTGCTGTGAATTTCGATTCTGCAACCCTTTACTTTTGGATTTCTGGGCATCTACTGGCTTGAGTATTCGTAGCTCATCCCAACTAGAGAGTCAAGCGAGGAATTTGTTTGATTACTTCTTAGATCTTCTTTTTTTGCTTGAAAATCCAAAGATTAACTTTACACTCGTTGAGTAATTTGTCAATGAATTCTAGACGGCGCCCGGTTGAAACTTAAAAATTGAAATAACAAAGTTTGAATTAAATCAATTGTTTAAGAAGCGGTAGTTATTAGAATGAAGAGAAAGAAAGAGCTGCTTTTCTAAATATGGCTAGTGCGTGATAGCTAAGAGAAAGGAAGGCTCTTACTAGGTCGTGAGTCAGATCCAAAACAGTCACAGAATATTTTGATTCAGAATTTCATTTCCTTGGATGCAAAGAAATTTTCTCTAAATTTCCTCGAAGCCGCCAAAAGATCTGAGTGGTATATGAAAGGAAGGCCAACCACCAGCATTAAATATGCATCTGAACTGAATGCGAAATCTTCAGGAAATCAACATTACGAAGTTGTTTTAGAAGCTTTAGGTCATGACTTCTTCAAGCTTTATTTGGCATCACTGTTGTCTAAACCACTACCCCCCTCGACATAACTAGTAAACAACTTTACAATAAAATTGTGTCTTCGAAATATGTCTTCAAATTATGTCTTGTCGTGATGGCGCAATTACTTTATTGAGAAGAAGAGTTTTTCCGTTGTCAACTTCACGCTTGCCTTTCATTTCCTTGACCATTATACTCGACCAAATAGGCATTAACAAAAGCAGCTGTTGGACTAAAAACTATTGAATGTTTATTCTTTAATAATATCTGCATTAATTTTTTTGCTTTATACCATTCTAAATACACGAACCAGTACGTAGTACACAATACAACTAAAACAACACATAAGAACGAGAATTTGGACAAACTGAATTAACAAAAACAGACATTTCTATCCTAGTTTAGAATGATCCCAAGAAACTTAACTCTCGTCACTTATCTCCACTCTCCGCTCTATAATAGAAGGATTACCCGTTTTCAACTAAATATCAACGAAATCCAACGTAACCCAGCCAGAAAAAACGTAAAGTAGTACATTACATTTTTTAATATTCATCCTTTCCACTGATAATAACATCATTAATCTTTAAAATCATCCGCGTCAATTGTGTAGCCAACAATAATTGCTGCTTCTTACCAATCAATGGATCGATGACGAAGAGCTCCTTCATATCATTTGTACCTTTACCCAAACAGTCCACACCCAAATGAGCACATTTTTCGAGGGCTTGTTTCAGTTTAAGCTGAGATAATGTCTCGATTGGATCCAAACCTGAGTTTTCAGCTAAAACCATTGGAACTTGGTCCAAAGCGCTGGAAAATGCACGGAATGCATATTGGTCAATACCCTTTTGTTTGTCGGCAGCTGCAGCAACGGCTAAAGAGGCCAGAAGCTCAGCAGCTCCACCTCCATAAACAACTCTGCTATCACGTACAAGATTACGAACAACACAAATAGAGTCGTGCAAAGCACGAACACCTTCTGCAACAATCATTTCATTAGATCCACGAATGAAACATGTCACTGCACGTGTATTGGAACATTCTTCAACGACCAACATCCGGTCACGTGTTGTGCCGAACTCAAGCTCTCGGATAACACCGGCGGTACCCAATTTTTCAGCAGTCAAATCTTCGAATCTTGGAACAATGTGTCCATTTGTTGCAATGGCCAAAAGTTCCAATTCTGAGCCTCCAATCCATCTAATAGCATTTAAGCCGCTAGAAAGAAGCATGTGGTTGGCTTCATCATCAAATCCCCATTGGCATGCAACAACATTAGCACCAGAATTCTTCACCAGGTCGATCATTTCACGAAATTTGGTCTGCTCGTATTCCTGGAGGACCTTGAATTCTTCGACGGATGAAATGTCCAATTTATGCTTCGTTTTAGGCTTTGGGGGCTCAAATGGGCAAGTCAAGATAGCAATTTTACAGTCTGTAGCACGTTTGGTCATTTGCGGATGAGAAAACTCCTTATCAAGCAAAACACCGCGGATTAAGGCAGAATCTTCAATTGAACCACCGACTTTTGTCTCCATCTTGATCAATTCGAAATCAACATCTTTTCTTTCTAAATCAGCAACGGCCAAGACTGCATCTACAGCCATATGAGCGAAATGATCGTGAGCTTTTGAGACAATTTTCAGACCTAAAGAGGTCTTGGCAGCTTTCAATAAATTAGAGTCACGAGCCTCTTCAGAAACGAGAATATCGTCAGCGTCTTTCTCCAACTGCGCCACAGCAATTTTACAAGCTGCGTCGAATCCGTTTGCCACTTTAATTGGATGGATTCCCTTATCGAGTAATTCTAAAGCTTGATCTAATAAAGACAGTGCTAGAACAACAACACCGGTCGTACCATCACCGATCTCGTCATCTTGTGATTGTGCTAATTGAACAAGTAATTTAGCAATTTCATTATCCAAATCCATTTGTGCCAAAATCGTAGCTCCATCGTTAGTAATGGTGATATCTCCATCAGGTCCAACAAGAATCTTATCTAAACCACGAGGACCGAGGGAAGTTTTCACGATGGAAGCAACGGCACGTGCTGCCAAGATATGTGCTTTTGTGGCTTCGATTCCGTGTTGTCTTTGCTTTTTTCCTTGATCTCTAACGATGATGAAAGGTCTTCCCATCTCGTCTTGAGCGACGATGGCATTTGACAAATCGGGCATTTGTTGGTTCGCCATTTTGATTTTGGGGATACTTTCTCTGTTTTGGGGAAGTTATTCCGGTACTGAGGTGGTCAGGAGCGTTTGAAAACTTGAAGAGATCGATCTTAGTTTAGAGGTGCGTTGAGTAGAGAAGTAGTTTACCAAAAGATTTTGTATGCAGGATATCTAGGTAAGAATTAACGAAAGAAGCAGCGGTTGTTTCTTGATTTCCATGAGAAAATGTTTGTATAAGCTTTTTTTATGTCAATTTTTTCTGTTTCAATTTGATGTGCTTGATCAGTGAGTGGTGTGTCAGAAGGGGCAGGTCCTCGAGTGCGCATAAGCGTCGTGATAATCTAAGTTTTCTTATTATGAGTTTCTTGTTTCCTGTTGTAATTTTCGTTTCCTGTTGTAGTTTACTTTGTTTGATTTTTATTGTAGGTTATGGTGGTGTTGTTAGTTGTTCTTGAGTTAAAAGTCGGCGCTGAGCGACAGTAAATTCAAATTGAAAGAATAATACATGAGAAAAATTGTGACTGTTTCATTGCTCTCAGAATAATAGACTATCTAGGGGATCTTCTTGTCTTCAACTCCGTAGCATAATTACGGTATAACTGTAACAGTCGTGTAATTTGAGTCAAGTAAAGTCATGCAGCAATCTTTTCATGTTCCCATTAAATTAGCTTGTCCAAATTACTCTATATTATTCAGAAAATATACTGCAATGAAAGTTGTCTTGCTATCGTTGAGGGTCATACTAGCTACACAGTTTTTAGCTATAATGCGTGCATTAGTCGATTTAAACAAACTTTCGCAAAACCAATAAAATTAGAAAAAGAGACAATATCTAAAATGAAATTATATCTGTGAAAAAGAGGTATGCAACACCTCTCTGTCAATGATTCTTCTTCAATTATGTCTAGCATGGAAATCTACTCAAATCCTTGAACCATGGCGTGCTTTTCACAAGAAGTGGTTGTGGAGTAGCCCACAAATACTTAGAGATGCATCAAGAAGGTCCTCATTTGTACATTTTGATTAGATTCTTTTCTATGACACATACAAGTGTCTTTGGGCTAGAGTTTGGAGATACAAAGAATAAAATAAATGCACCACCATCACGACGCAACGCAACAAAGTTAGAGAATTTAGCTTCTAGTGTCAATCTATGTTTTTCGCTATTGATCTTAGAAACCAATCTTCTTTTCACTTTTTGATCAGCAGAGCTTAGGCTGAATGGTTTGAGGAACCAACCCCAAACGTGGATATAGTTGTCACAGTTCCAAAGCTTATCGATTATCTTTTGTCACAGCTGTTTGATAGAAATATTTGTCAGATTAATGCGCTCAAAGCAATTTACGGAACTAACCATAATACTTGGCCATAAATTGTGTTAAAATCGTGGAGTATACTACAATTGTCTTTATTTAGTTGCACAAATTTTTTCCCATTTCACTTCAATATCTAAGAAAAAGCAATGTGTGAGACAAACGCCTAAAGAGGGCTGATTATGTTGGTGGGTAAAACCGAAAATACAAAAGTGAGACAAAAGATGTTCATTCAATTCAAATCACTACCATTAACAAAAGAGCAAGTAATTCAATGCTGTAACTAAAACAATTACCTGCATTCTTCAACGAAACAATATTAGGGTTCGCATCTGAAACTGTATAGGCGACTGCTGTAGAAGAAGAGATAAAACCAGAACCAGGGTTGTAGCTGGTAGAAGTGGATGTACCCGGAGCTGAGACTGCAAATGGTGCCATTGTATTAGGCAAGGTTCCAGAGTTGATAGCGCCGGCCAGAATTGATCCAGAACTTCTTGTAGCAGCGGTCGCAACAGCTGGTTGAGGCCCCGATTCATTTTGCTGGCTACCACTCAATGGACAATATGTTGTGTATGTAAAGACCGTGTTCTTTGATGTTGTGGTCACAACGGAAACAAGTGCCTTCGAACTGATAGCGCTGCATACGTTATTACTACAGGAGGTCACGACCAAAAGAGTAGTTTGAAATCTTGAAGACACCGTTGCCCTAGTCGTTGTTTTATCCGAAGTCTTCATTGCAGCGACACTTGCAAGGGTTGGAGTAGATGAAGCTACAGAAATTGCTGAAGCTCTGATAAAAGGTCCCAGTCCTGTTGTAACGTCCCTAGTTGATTTAATAGAAGAAGAGGGCAGGGATGAAAGTCTTGTAATAACTTCAGGCGCGGCGCTAGTGATTGCGGTGGCGTTGGAGAAACGGTTAAAAGACAAACTGCTGACTGCAATACTTAAGGAGCCAGATGTCAGACCTCCTGCATTAACTGATGAAGTAGAAAGCAAACTCGTAGGTTTCAAATCGAAAGAAGGGCCATCGGAAGAGCTTGAAGTTTGAGAAGACGAAGAAATTGGAATTGACGTGGCAGAAATGGACACTGGGGAGTTCGACAGACTACTCGAGGTAGATGATATAATCAAGAAAGTCAGGGAATTCGAAGACAAAGATAATGAGGAAAGAATCGACAAAGACGAAGATCCCATAGGCAAAGCACTTGGAGAAGATGAAGGCAATCCAGAGGAAGAAGATGAGGGACTTGCAGAAGACATACCAGACGAAGACAAACTTGATGAAGATGTCGAACTTGTCGAACTTGTAGAACTTGTCGAACTTGTCAAAGATGTTGAGGTTGTCGAAGAGATTGTTGAAGATATTGAACTTGTGGAGGTTGTTGTCGAAGAGGTTGTCGAAGATGTCGTCGAAGCGGAGCTTGGAACCTCAATGACTACTGTATCAGTAATTGAGCCGGTGATAGTGGATATATCACTGGCGCTTAAAGACCACGTAGAGGTAGTCGTTACCTTTGATTTAGGGATTTGAATAACGAGGGTATTACTGGCGCCAGGCTCGCCGGTAAGAAGAATCAGTGAGTTAGTAGACCCAGTCCAATAGGTTTGAACAGTAACTGTGGGAGTTGGAACTTCTGCAACAACAATGACATTTGTAGGACCAATGATGTATTGCGTAGCTGTTTCAGAGTTTCCCCATGTTTTTGTTGTAGTGGTCCTGGCTTTAGGAGCCTCGACAACGATGGTATCCATACTTGCACCAGTATTAGTAAAGATATAAGTATTGCTTTTATCCCAAAATACGGTGGTTGTAGTCTTAGGCTTAGGAACGTTCACGACAAGAGTATTGGATTGACCCTGACTACCAGTGAGAAGAGTCAGAGAAGTTGTTGAGCCCGTCCAGTATTGCGAAGTCGTTGTGGTAGGAGTTGGAACTTCCACAACGACTGTATCCGTTGTTTCTCCAGAAACAGTAGTAGTCGAAATATCTGTACCTGTCCATGTAACTGTCTTAGTGGTAGAAGATTTTGGCAATTCTACTACTAAAGTATTTGTCAGACTGCCAGTCTTAAATACATCGCTTGTATACGCATTACTCCAGTATGATGTGGTAGTCAACACTGGTTTGAGGATTGTTGGACTATCCGGAGCTTCGCTTCGACAAAGAAGACATTGATCAGGCACTGGTCTTGAAGGTGGAGTACCTGTGTACTTGATAGCCCCACCACTTATAACAAATAAACTTTGATCATACCCTATACCAATATCAAACTTAACATTGTCGGAGAGAGTAAGAACACCTGAAACGGTATCATAGGAAAAATTCTTAATAGTCATAACTATAGCATTGTTAGCTCCAAAGCCATACAATATTGGCTGCATGGGTGGAGCATTGGCTGGAATCAAGATTCGAGAGAATTGCCCTAACAATATAGTCTGTTGAATTGAAACAGCATTCATCAAATTTAAAATTCCGTTATAGCCGTTAAGAACTAAACAACCGTCTCCCAAGAGATTGGTTTTCGGGGTGATTTCTAAGTCTTCAATACAAAGGGACCCAGAATTTATCACAGAGTTTTGCGAGCTTCCTAAATATATGAGACTAGCACTTGCTGAGAATAATCTAAATACTTGTATAACACCACTGTTGACCCATGTGCCTTTCACGGAAATATCAACTTTGGATTCATATCCACCATTCAAGCTCATAAACAAAGACCCTTCATTATTGAACGAGTCTCCTGAGAATATATAGTCTGTATGATACACGGCCTTGGATTGAAATGAAGTAATTCCTTTGTTTTCGAAGTTTGAAATACTTGACGATAGAGAGTCGCACATTCCATCTTCACATAAGAGAAAGAACCTTCCGAAGATAGTGGCGCTCAGGGAAACCGCAATACTATTGCTGCTGCGAACAGAATAGGTCGCATCAGGGTTAACAACTAATGTATTGATCGAAACATCTTGACCAACTGTGATAGTATCTTGAATTATCGTGTCTGCTCGCACAATGGTTGCGGCAAGTTGCAAAACCAAGATAGAGAGGCCAAGTTTCATTTTGCAGGGTTTGCGTCTTTCATAGATTTGAAATTTCTCTTCTTTATATTTTATTTTATATTCTGCACATACTGCCCTTTTATTTGGGCGTTGTTAAGACAATGAAACCTGCAGAGAACTTTAACGGCTTTCGGACTCTATGATTGAAGAAAAGCTATACAGTTTCCGGCCAAATGATGACATCGCACGAAGGAGAGAATATATCATTTTATAAACATTAAAATGAAAAGGTTTAAACTGAAGATGATTACAGAATCATTATCATTTAAGTATCTAAGGCGTGGTCCCAAATTAGCCTGCCTGGCAGCACCTTAAAGTTCGTAAAGCTTCATACAGTAGCAGTTCCTAACCCGCCCATGTCAGAGGGAAAACTGACGTGACATTCGACCACAATAGTTGAGAAATCTTTAAAAAGTCTCAAAACCAATTAGTTACGTAAACAAAGAAGATTTTCGTCTAATCAAATCAGAACAGCTCCCCTTAATATTCCTTGAGTACGGTGTGTTGATCCTCGTAAATTCTCTCCTGCATACAAATGACGTATAATTTTTAACTCTCAAAACTATCTCTGTACACTCTTTTACTCTTATCTCGGCCAGTCCCAAGATTAAACACCTAGATGATCAAGGAGTTTCAGGCTACTATATTCGGGCCTGTTGATATTCCTCAATTTGCCATCAGTTTAATGGAGACATAGAGAGTGACAAATAGTTGGCCGATCTCCCAGAGACGCCTTGAATAATCTCTATAGGACGTACTGCAGATAGAGCAACTTAGTTTGACCTAGTTTACGTAACTCCATCGGATATAACCATTCATGCGTCTTTTTATAAATTCCGGTTGAGACGATCTCAGATGTCTTTCTCATAATCTTGAAAAAGATCTAATCGAATGCACCTTAGGTAACTAGTGTTTTCTTTCCCTTTTTGACTCTAAAGCTTTAATTGATCATGAAATGTCAAAGCTTTAATTATTCTTGTTAGAGGCAGTGCCATTTTGGTTATTAAAGGCACTTGGTTATCAAACATGCGTCTGTCAGTAACTTTATTTCCGGAAACAACATCCATTAATATTCCGCTCTTCATTGGAATCCTTGTAACAGTAACTTCATAAACAACTTCATTGGCATAAGCATAGCAGAAAGGCTGGTCCTCAGTCTTTCTTTTTAAAACTTTTATCATCATTCACTCGATGGTACTGGTTTGGGGTCAATTTATTTGGGCCGAAAGAGAATAATCTTGAAAAAAGGTCTTTTTTGTTAGTGACGGAACGCCAGGTGTCACTATCCAACATCACTGCACCAGATAGGGGTTGGAAAAGGAGTATGAATGAGCGCCGTTGGTACATTCTGTAAATTAGAATAGTACGAGTTGTTTACTTCTACTTTAGATGTTTTAGTTAGGCAGCCAAAAATGAGAGGTTGAAATACCAGAAAAAATAAGCCTCTGCAGCCCTGTCAGCTTTGTCAAGGAAAATCAGCAACAAAATTTCGCCAAAGCTTATTTCAACTAGCTGAAAGTCTTTTTAAAATTAGTGTCAAGTCTATGGAGCTCTCATTACGTTTCACGTGCCATAGCTCCTCCAAAACCAAAACCTCAATTAATTAATTAAACCAGGCAAAAAAAATCATCTTCACCAACTTAATAGAATACATTTTGAACCCTCTCTCATCTTCTAATTCACAGTCTCATCTTTGTCTCTTCTTCGTCAACTCTCATTTCCTTATAATCCTACTGATTCACGTTTATCCGATAATGCTTCTCAAATCAAATAAAAAAAAAAAGATAAAAAAATATTTTCAATCCAATAGTCCTTTTCCAACTCTCCTTTATAAGCGCATACGTCACTTCTACTGATTACACATACGCATTCCAGTCGCACTAAGCTCATCGCACTCATCTCACCTCATCTCGGCTCATCGCACCCTTCTAGATCACATTAAGAGATAACTCTTTCCTCCTTTAACTTTTCCTTTTTCCTTCTCACATTTTTTTTGTGTCCCTTCCTCACTTTCTTTTCCCCTTTACCTCAGATATGTCAGAAATCAACGTCGACACTGCTACTCCCGAACAACTCCGTGACGTCTTATGTAATGTCGAAGTTCCTCTTGCTAACCGATTCAGAGCACTTTTCAACTTAAAATGTCTCGGTCAAGACTCTACTGATGCTGCCACTGTTCAAACTGCCATCGATTACATTGCTGCTTGTTTCGCTGATAAGTCCGAATTGTTGAAACATGAGGTAGCTTACGTCTTGGGCCAAATTAAAAACACATACGCCAACAAATACTTGGAAAATGTTTTGGCTGACCCAAATCAACAAGTTATGGTCCGCCATGAAGCTGCAGAAGCTATTGGTGCCATTGGTGATGCCAAGTACGTGGATGTATTACAAAAATACTTTGAAGAAGACCCATCCGTTGAGATCCGTCAAACTTGTGAATTGGCTCTTGAGAGAATCCGTTGGGAAAACTCTGAGCGCGCAAAGGCTGAAAATTTACAAGAGTCCGCTTTCACATCCATTGACCCAGCCCCTCCTATGCCTACAGACCAAGAACTGAAGGTTCCAAAATTACAAAAGATTTTGAATGATCAAGATGTTCCTTTATTCGAACGTTATAGAGCCATGTTCCGTTTACGTGACTTGGCTACTGACGAGGCATGTCTTGCCTTAGCTACTGGATTTGATGACCCATCCGCTTTGTTCAAGCATGAAATTGCTTACGTTTTCGGACAATTGTCAAATCCAGTTACTGTTCCTTCTTTGGTAAAAATTTTGAAGGACGACACTCAAGCTGGTATGGTTCGTCATGAGGCCGCCGAAGCTTTAGGTTCCATTGCTACAGATGAGGTTTTACCTGTGTTAAAGTCATTCTTGAATGATGAAGTTGATGTGGTTAGAGACAGTGCAATTGTCGCTTTAGACATGTATGAGTATGAAAACTCAAATGAGTTGGAATATGCTGTCAAGGGTTGATTAGTTTAAGGTATAGTAATGGTAATGATAAGTTGGTCATTGTATGAATTTTTTTCTCAGCGCTAATACTCCCTATTATATTTTATGATCGTAACTCCTTCTTCTGTTCTGACTTTGTTGTGATTTTAATGGCTCCTTTAGGTAAGGAAGCCCTGAAAAGTCTAATAAATTGCCTCTTCATTTAAATAAATAAAGAGAATTTACATCTCTCTTAGGTTTAATAACCCCAATAAATTCACAAATTCCGCCAAATTGGCGCCTTTTATTACTTTTCCTCTATCTATACATATATCTTCAATTGAATCTCTCCAAGCTCAATTGTTTGTTCTGAAACGGTATCCACAGTTCGTACACGTATAGAAAACAGTAGCACCTTCATCTGCAGAACGTAACTGTAAAGTATGGTATTGCATCTCTTCGTTTCCACACTCCGGACACTTTTCTTTGATTGTAGCACCTTCATCGACCTCATCACTGTTCAAAGTGGTCTTGACAACAGATCTCTTCGATTTGAGTATCAGTGGAAATGCATCTGCCGATGACATCGTCACGACCTTCAAGTTTTCAAAATCTTTGCTTGGATATTGGGTTTTGCAAACTCCACAGTCAAGTGTCGATTTAGAAGTGACTGTATCTAGCAAGTTACCACAAGCTGTGCAAAAGATTAAGGATCCAACTACCGACATTTTTGGGTTATTTAATATGAGTTTATTCAGAGGGTGAATGTGTATTTGTGATCTTCAGTTCTATCACAGTAGATGAGATGGATGAGATGGATGGTGCCAACCGGGGGCACGACATTTTCCATCAGAATTCCGGGGTTCTTATGTACACGTCCATATTCAATATAGTGCGACAAATCTCCGGTGCGACATTTTTCAGTGAGTACATTGAGCGAGCGAGAGTATGCAGGTGCCCCTCGGTTTCCACCCTCGGGTCATCGCATTTAACCCCAGATCAAACATTAATATCGTTAAAACAACATCCTTAGAACTCAATAAAACCAACAAATCAAAATGAGACAAAAACGTGCAAAGGCCTATAAAAAGCAAATGAACATATATCTTCATACATTCAAGTTTAGAGAACCATTCCAAACCATCGTAGACGATGAGCTTGTTCTTGTTTGTCATAAAGGACAATTTGACATTGTCAAGGGACTCAATCGTACTATTCAAGCGGAGACAAAACCAATGATTACTCAATGTTGTATGCAAGCATTATATCTCACGGAAAACCAGCCTGCTATTGAGTTGGCCAAGACGTTTGAGAGAAGAAGATGTAATCACAACATCAAGGATCCCAAGACACCTGTAGAGTGCATTCAATCCATTGTTGATATCAATGGTGAAAATAAACATAGGTACATTGTTGCTAGTCAATCTATGAAGTTAAGACGGAAGCTTCGATCCATTCCTGGTGTACCTTTAGTGTTTATGAACAGATCGGTGATGGTCATGGAGCCGGCCTCTGATGCCTCCAAGAGAGCTGCTGCTTTGAGTGAAAATGCTAAGCTACAGGCAGGCTTGAACGATAAAAAGGTTGGTTTTGTAGATAAGGAGGAGGAGAAGATAGAGGAACCTCAAAAGAAAAAGAGAAAGGGTCCATCTGAGCCAAATCCTTTGAGTGTAAAAAAGAAGAAGAAGGAGGAGAAAAAGGTTGAACAGCCAGCAGCTGATGGGAAAAAGAAACGTGTTAGACATCACAAGAGCCGGTCGAAGGAAGATGACAAGCAGGAAACTACAGAAGGACAGAAGGAAAACGAAACTGAATCGGGAACAAATGAGCAAAACAACGCCATCTCTAAATCTTCTGAAAGCAGTGAAAGCACTTAGGAAGCTTTTAATAGTCATTACATATATAATAATTCATTTCATTGCATTAACATATACCCCAACCTAAAAAAAACTTGTATAAATATAATTATCGATCTATTGCATCTGCTTCTCTAAAATTGCAAACGCATTAGGGTCCAAAGCTTTCGTTTGTTTACTCTGCGTCTCGTTAATGACGTTGGCGCTGTCGATTTTAGACACATGGGTCATGTCGTCGTCCAAAAGACACATCCGACAATCGAAGGCAACTAAATCATCACGGAGTTGTTTTTTAAAGTGAGCCAGAAGCTTGTATAATAGGTCTTCCTTCTCTTTATCCATTTCTGAGAAAAATGGAGATGCAAATGCGTAATTTGAGTCCTTAATCCACGAAACATGGAATGTGTCAATCTGTGGATATTCGCGTAGAATAGCAGTGACATGGCGCTCGACGTCATCTTTGGAGACGCCGAAAAAAACGTCTTTGATGAGCACAGCATTATGGAAGTCGTCCGCGAGACGTTTCTGGCGCAAATCCTCCAAAAACTGAACTTTCCGTGCAGCATCGTCTTCCACATTGATGGCTTGCTCAATACTGATTTCCGGTGTTCTGGTAACATCAGTAATGTGCACGAAAACAGCCCGATTTGGCTCTTTATCGAATGACTCACTATATAAATGGAAAGACTTGGCCAATTGATGAACAAAGTCTCTTTGAGGTTTCATCATTTTGGGTAACGCCATTGATTTCGAGGGGTTTCGTTCAGCCAAAACGAGATCTTCATAGTTGGAAACAAACTCCATGAGCTTAAGTTCCATTTGCCTACACCAATTGCGTTGGCGCCTGTACACGGACAAAACATCAGCTGAGTAAATAGGGTCGGGAGGTAAAGAGACATTAAATGCTGCCCTTAGCTCTTTTTCTCGCAATTTCACACCACAGTCATCATCACACGGAATACATTGGCCAATGACAGTCTCTGTGATTATTGGCTCTGTATTGCCGCCCGTTGATTTAGTAATTTGAGAATTACAAGGAACTGTTTTTTCCAAGTTCCCGCATTTACAAGTCAATTTCACCGGCTGGGTGCATTTGACACTATCACAAATTATGTTTTTCCCGCTGTGACACCGCAAAGTACACATGTGTGGACAAGCAGTACGAATCTTCCTACAATCAGACTGACATTGTGCAATAGGAGCATGGACTCCCGCCGTGCAATCTGCCAGGCATGCTCGATTACATGGGTGACCACATTCTTTGCGTATTCCGCAGATGGATCCGCAAGAAACGCTTTTTACCGAGCAAAGAACGTTTTTCACCTCTTTCAAGCCGCACTCGCAGCGCCTAGTAACCAATTGCGTGCAACGAGGGCATTTCACATCATCAGGATGGCATGCATGTCTCTCCGGTCTATGACCACATGGTTGTGTCCTTTGACACTGTTCAGTGCAGAATATCTTTGTTCCACAACGAACAGGTGCTGGAATGACTGTTTTACCACAATGGCAGACCAAGTCTTCCGCTGAAGATTCTAAACAAACACCACAAGGGCCACTGTGGCAAAGAGCCCGACATCTATGAATGCCACATTTCATTATCTGGTTACAGTCTCTCGTACAAATATGGCACAGCTCCATTGTAAGGATTTGGTCGTCAAAGTTCAGCCGAAGATTGTTTCGAAGCAGCCTTTTGTTTTCACGTTCGCGCTTCAATGCATCTTGCTCATGAGAACAGCATTCAGCCTTATGGACATGTTTTCTGCAGCTGAGGAGGGCAGTACACTTATGGCGGCACACCGGTTCAAATCCTTGCTCTATGGCCTTACATGGGACCAAATAGGAAGTGTTTCCGCATCCACATTTGACAGATTTACTGTTAAAACAAACACACTCGCCCTCGTGACACTGTGCCTGACACAAGCATCCACAACGCAACTTTTTGCCACACACATTGTCACAGATGGGCATCGGGTTTGTACAACTAGTACGACAGATGTTATCCAGATGTGTCTTGCCACAGTAGCAAGAGGTAACCATATCAGGCGCAAATTTACAATGTGGTTTGGTTTGAGGCATAGGCAGACATGTTTTAACTTCGGAATGGATCTCACAATCGTAGAATTTACGAATGGACCGGCCGCATGAAACTCCACCAACAAATTTAGCACCGCTTTCTTTCCAACTCAATTTTGGAACTATATTTGAGCAGGTACTGCTAACCACTTCTTGGTTGCAATAGCACAGAACGTCAAGTTTCACTTTGCAGGGGCCACAGAGGCCATCATGACACGATTCAAGAGAACATTTATGTCCCATCGAACACACAACAATCTCACAAGGTTTTGAGCATTGCCATCCCGTTTCGTATGGTGTCATTAGGCATGGGAGCTGTTGAGTCTCTGCACCACATTTACAGCTCATACTTGGTCCCAATGCACCACATGTCGGATGTTTTCCAGGATGACACTGTACCAGGCACTTATGAACACAAGAGTCGTACTTGTGATCGCATGCATTTCCACATGAAAATGGAGTCATGCTGTTAGGTGAAGGGTTGGTTTTTCGCCCACACCAACAAGTAAATCGCTCTGGAAGACGACTATGCTCAATATTACAGGCGGGACATCGCCAGCGACGTTGAGCTGTGGTTGAAGAGCCTCTTTTCGCCCAATCACGAATACATTCTAGGTCGTAAACCCGAAAACAGTCCAGGCAAGACCAGATTCGCGACAGCCGGTCAATTTCACACGTACAAACGAGGCACACATAAACACCTTCTTCGATTTCTTGTACGATTGTCAGTGCCAACGATTCATTTGCGTTTTCTGAGTCTGATTCGAGGTCTGAGTCCAGAAACAGGTCCAGATCAGTGTCTGAGGCTGTCTCCGTTTCAGATACTCCTGGAGTCTCCTCGGAGTCCGGGTAGTCCGAATCATCTAATTTTTTGAAATCATTTTTTTGGGATATATCAATTACGTCGCCATTATCGGGAGGTTGAGGCGGTAGTGGCGACATGGTGTGCGATGAGTTGGTGGAATTCCAATGAGTATCTATGGGCATTGAATGCGGGGCAGGTTACTACGCCAAATATTTGACTTTCAAAAATAGAGAAAGAAAAAATGAAGATTTAAGTAATTTCAGGAGCTATTCTCTGAAAAATAAAACTCAAGTAGTTGGCTTTTGCCACTTATAGATGGCCATGTACGGCTTCGGACATAACGGTAACTCAAGATGGAAGAGATCAGGTGGTGGCGGATGACTGAAAACAGTTATCTTTCTGAGAAAATAAATTATCTTTTAATTAATCTACTAATAAAGTCACTTACGACTGGTATGAGATACAGTAAATGTTCTGAGTTATCTATTGTATTTGAAAATACAAGCCTATGAGTTGGGTAATTTGTCTCACAGAGGAACCCACAAATCTGAGATTGAAAATTCTTTACTGATTTCAATTAAGAACTTATTTATCTCAATAAAGTGATTGTTTCCAGAAAAGCTGAGAATCTTTGTTCCGGAAGCGTGTTTGTAAATTTAAGTAACAATGACTGCAAGTTAGAAAATCATTTAGCTACCATCAAAATTCGGAATAATGCTAAAACTGATTATCATATGAGTTGGTGAATAAGCCTGATAGTCATTATTTTTTCTTCTAATTCTACCTTTTGCATTTTGATTGTTTCAAAGAAATCTTCTTCTAAAGCAGGCAGTACTTGGTCTATGATAAATTCAAAATTAACTGTTGGCATATGTGTAACTTCTTTTCTTGAAAAATTTCTTATTCGTAATAAACTGCCAAACCATCAAATATAATCAGATTTTAAAGCAGCTTCTTATTCTGATCTGTTACTAAATGAATTACACTTACTGCATTCAGAAATACGCCCAGAACTCAAAATAAAGCTATTTGTTTATCAAAACTCAAAATAGCTCTTCAAGAACTTTGAGATTATTATCGAAATATTTACGGAGAGAGCTTTGGGATGAAATAAAAGGTTTGCTGGCAGTACTGGCGTGTAAATTTGAGAAAATTAAACAGATTATGCAAAATAGAAGATTCATTCCTACATATCAAAATGAATTCAATGAAGGTGAATTAACTTATCTAGTTCTACGCCTCTTGACATCAAAGAGCCTGTGGAACCACCAAGTGATGAACAAATCGGTTGAGACCTAGAAATTCAAACACAGCTCCAATTTGATGATATCATTTCATTATTGTTCAATTCTTTTACTCACCGTGTTAGATTTAGCCATCATGTGCAAGTTTAGGGGGTGTTTGCAAACCTTTTGAACTGGCACCCTTGCATCATCGAAATATAATCTGCATCTTTGCCGTTCAGATTTTTTATCGCTTTCGACCCTCCTCTAAATCAGAAAGTTAAAAAAACTCGGAATTATTCACTCTAAGCTTATAGCAAAATTTACGGAAGTATGGCATTTATTGGCCGCAAATTTGGATTTGCAACCGGCATAACCAAGTTTGTGAAATTTAATGTCAAAGCCGGATCATCGTAACTTTTAAAATTTACTTATCTGTCCCACGACAATCGCAACTTTTTCTGTTTAAGAAGCAGAGAATGGCTAGTAAAAATTACGCTTCATCTTCGAGTATTGCTTTCTTTTTTTTAGGAGCGTAAATAACTAAAAAGCATTCTCTCAAGCTTTGAAAAGCTATCTGATAATAAATATATAAAAAATAAGTCTTTTTGAAATTTAGAGGCCCAAAATTTAATTCTCATTACATAAAATACATGCGGTACCAAAAGCAGCGAAAATGCTATATCAAGGTGGTAAGTTTACTGGCACCCTTTAGGCGCATAAGTCATAATCTTAAACGGATAAATAAGTATTCTTTACTCAATTTTCAATTGTTACCTATTTTACAGACAATACTCGTGTAAAGTCTTCAAACTATGTTACGATTAACTTTCTAGACTAATTCCATAGTTCAAGAAACCGCGAAGGAAAATTTTAATTGAACAGATTGAAGGTAAGAGGTGAAATTCAGCTTTAAATAGCAATTTTCATTAGTTTTATCGTTAAAGGCCCCTTGATATTACCATTAGTCTTTAAGATAAGCCATTATCTACAGTAAGAGCTGATCTTCTATATCGTTTCGTGAATCTTTCATTATATCAGCTTACTAACCTATTCTGACACTCCTTCTTTTGAAAAAGTTCATGACTTTGCGTGCAGCACTGGCCTCCTTGGCAGTAACTGCTGTAGAGTTGGTATTGGGAGAGATCATGCTCATTGGCCGTCTCAGCTGGGAGTTATTAGATCCAGAGGATACATCTCTACGACGCTCTCTCCCGTCGTTGCTGCTTTTGCGATCTTTTGATTCATCAGTAACAACTCCGCGAGTTGTGACTTCAGGAGCATTTTCTTTGGCTACATTATAAGAAGAATATGACGAAGTACCGTAGAATGATAAGAGACTGAATCTGTTTTTCTTCTTCGTCTCCACTGCATCCTTTGAATTATGACTCTGTCTTTCAATGAGAGTTGCAGGATTCTCGACAGCCTGATCATCGCTAATTGCTTTAACATCTTCGTTAGGTTCTCTTTTCTCTGCACTCTTTGGAAGCAAAATCACGTCGCTTTGTGCCATCACAGGCGATTCAGTTACCACTGCAAATTTTGGCAGTTGATCAATCAGTGGTGTAGCCTTTGCCGGAGGAGGCAATACAGTCTGAAGTTTAGGAATCTGAGGAGTAGCTCTGATAGCAGGAAGATCTGAATCATTAAGTGGTACCCTTGTAGGACTATGAGATTCACTCAACTCCAATGCATCCATCTTGTCTTCCAAATAGCTTAAAACTGAGTTTCGTTCATTCTCGTTGGCAGAAACTTCGTTAGAAAGGACTCCATTGACATTGATAGCTGTCACAACAGAATCTCTTCTACCAGTACGGTGAGTTGGGGCAGCCGCCAATACAGGGCTACCATTTCCATTATCAGAAATACTCACAGCGGAGTCAATTAGTGTACGTGTTGGTGACGACAGGAGGTACTGTGAGTATGGATGATTGGGCGATTGATTCATGCCAACGACAAAGTCCTGTACAGTTGATGTACTGTTATTGTACAAAATGAAAGACAGGGACATAGATCCTGGATGGTAGGAAGTAGGCCGAGGACGTTTTTGTGTATGTGGCAATCTTTCTATTGGAGTTGGGAGAGTACGAGGAGCTTTGTTAAACTCTGTAGTGGTAGGGCTTTCCGCAATTGTTGGAATGGTACCTGAATAAGTGGAGTTTCTTGAAAGATGCAATGGTGGTATTTGTGAGAAAATTTGATCTGCATCAATGGACCTGTCATGCTCGGTTGCAACTGCTTTAAGGGCAATACTAGCAGTTGTGTGCGACAGAGACGTTGATTTTGTATGACCCTTTTGAAATCCATATGAATTGTGCAGATTAATAGGAGCCGAGTTGGAGAAAACCCCGCTGGAGTCGTGACTGGTGACTGATGATAATGAAGTCGCTGCTGGTCTTTGGCCATAGCTCTCTAGATCTTTCGATTCGGCAGGCGTAGCAACCACGTTTGCAAGAGAAGAGGATGTTGTAGGGTTTGAATAAATGATGTTTGAGCTCGAAGCATAGGACTTTCCATAGGTATTCTTTGAGCTGTTTAACATGAGTGCAGATGAGTTAGTTGTCTCAGAAATCATCGAGTAACGCTTGTTTCTGTTTTGTCCACATTGTACTGCAGTAGCAGCTGCAACATTAACGCCAGAGAGTTTCTCATCCTGTGCCATTCTGTCCCATTCTGGCTGTCTAATGGATAAAAGAGAAGCATGCAGAGCTAACCATGGGTGGTTCCGAATTTCATCGATACCTATACGCCCGTTTGGGTCTGGGACAATAATCCTTCTGAGTAAGTCCCTTGCTAGCGGAGATACGTATTCGGGGAAGGTAAGCCTAGTAGAGCATATGTAATTATACAAGCGCACGATGTCAGCCCCATCTTCATTTTCAGCATCATCGTCAAAAGGTAAATAACCGGCCAACATGGCATATAAAATGACACCCATAGACCATATGTCGACCTTTCTTCCAGAGTATGGTGTCCTTGTGAGTACTAATTCGGGTGCAGCATAGCAGGGCAGTCCACAAGAAGTCTTCATAAGGTCATTCTTGTTACGATTGTATGAGTTGACAAACCCGAAGTCTGAAATGATTATGTTTTTATGCTTGTCTAGCAAGAGATTTTCCAATTTTAAATCCCGATGGATCAAACCTTTCAGGTGCATATAGTCGACTCCACTTACAAGTTGTGCAAAAAGGCGCTTTGCAACATTTTCTTTTAAATGCTTGTGTTGTAAAATGTGCTCAAACAACTCACCTCCTGAGGCATATTCAAGCACAATTCCTATATATTTCCCGCTCTTTAGAACCTCTACAAGATTGATTATGTTTGGGTGGCTGAGAAGGCGCATTGAGTTAATTTCCCGATGTATCTTAACCTCCAGCTCAGTATCGCGCGCAAGAGTATCTCTCTTTATTAATTTAATAGCGACTTGACTGGGATGCTGGCCATCTTTTCTCCAGCCAAGCTTTACTTTTCCAAATTCACCCTCACCGAGTGTAGATCCCAAAACATAAGCACCGAAACGAACCTCTCGGTGACCCTTTTTTGCTGTTACACTGGAGTTGTTTCGAAGTGTAGCATCTGGGTTTTGTTCTGAGGCGCTTTTAGGCACGTGTGATTTCTGAGTTGATACAGTTCCCGAACTCTTACGTGGAAGGGTGAATGAGTCCATAGCAACCGAGTTAGTACTTTTTGTTTGTATATCTGAAGCTTTGATAGATGTGTTAGAGCTTAAAGCCACTATGGCTTCTTTAGTCTTATTTTGGTAGCCTAGTTCCACGGCTTTTGCTTCGGTCTGTGCGATGGACATCGTTCTTGAAACTTTCGATCTGACAAGGTTATTTCTTCTTTAGGAAGTAGCTTGAATAATGCAAATAAACAGAATCCGTTTGAAATCAGCAGCCAATTGTTCTTCTACTTGGTGTCTGAAAGAAATACTGTTTGCAAGGAGGTGCCGAAGGAGGCGTTGTGGTGCAACTCGGAAAGGCCGTCTGAAAGATGAATATCAAGGGGCCGGTACCTAGACAAAGAGGTACTCTTAGACCGCCTTTTTTATTATAGTTAAGAAGTTGATAGTTGCAAAGTTACCCCGACGGTAGCAGAATCTCTGTTTGTTGATGTTAGTGGAGTGAGCTGACGTGCAGGCAAAATTTGCGTTTGATCTAAACAAATGTTGATGGCCCTATTTAATCAGAGGGAGGTGAAAAAGATGTTGCAATTAATTGATGTTTATATTTAGGAAGTGATTATCGGCTTGTTTTGTTTTTAATTTTAAAGCTGGTCACTGTTAGCTTTCGTATTCCTTGTATCTGTGTTTGTTATTACCTTGGCCCGATTAGGCAATAGGCAGATCTGTGTCTAAACTTAATAACAACACGCGCAAATGATCAGGGTATCAATGCAGAGCTTCCGAAGCCCTATGTGAGATGAAAAGTAAATATGAGATATAGGGTAATTATTAATTCTGTGACTGAAATCCGATTCGATTTAATTGTGTAGTGAGAAGCTTTGGACTTAAAATTCATTACCGGAAAAAAAAAGTAAAAAGCATACATACTGCAACTGTACTAGCATAATACCATATAGAACAAAATGATTTATTTTTTTAACCCAGAGTTGTTTCTTCTTATTATGCATCAGACTTTGAACCGAAGTAAGTGCGGAATGCATATAACCGTTTCAAATAAGCTTAGAGTTCACATATCGCAATTGTTCAAGCAATATAGACATATTTAGTTAATTAATAATTTCAAAAAAAAGTTTTCTAGCTCGAACTCTTTCGTCTGTAACTTTTCTTCCTGAATGTGGCGTAATTCGCTAATTTCTTTTTCTGACAATTCGTCCTTCCTAGACAATGAAAGGCGTTATCAAATTTGAAATAACGTGAATCCTTTTAATTTACCATAAGTTAAACTGGCGTCTGTACATATCCAAGAAGAGTTGTTTATTGCTCATGCCAAAATCTTTGTCAAAAGCCCTAGTTATATAGATATTAACTCTCATCTAAAGGAAACAGAGATGCAATCTTTATTGAGCTCGTTTTCGTTTTCCTCTTCTTTTTGCAAATATTCTTTATTATTTTATTTTATTTTTCTCTATTTTGCTTCAGGTTTTTAATCTCTCTTCTAGAGATTCTGTCACGGAATTATGGTACGCGCTTCTAAATCAGTGTTTCACGTGTCTACATATTTTGTGCTTCACGCTTCCCATTTCGTCAAGTCAAACTCTACGAAGAAGAAATAACGCCAGCTGAATATTCTAATGAAGAAATAACAGATTTGAATTTCAAAAAAAAAGTTGATGATATCTGAAATTGAATGAATTGACTACTTTTTGGCCTTGTCGACGACTTGGCTTCAATGCGACAAAAGCGATCGAAGTCACAGGCGTTCAGTTTAAAATGATGCATGTAGAGAAGCATAATTGTGTTTATTGTGTTCACAGATTTGTTTGTATTCATTTATATTGCCATGATAGAAACTCCAGGAGGGTAAACAAAAAAGCCATAAGCTTAACTACGGGAAACTTTTTAATTAATTGAAATTAATCTATATCCATGAATTAGAAAACCAAGTAGTGGCAAGTATTAAGCGAACAAAATAAAACCAGACTAGCTGGTCAAACGAAAATCTGCAATAGAGTGCAGAAAAATTGACGAATTTGAAACGAAAGAAGCAAGTGGGGGTATCTGAAAGTAGACTTTAAAAAGTCACTTAATCTCAGCTTATACTGCTAAGAAAATTGAAAGAAGGATGAGGACGAAACTGAAACTACGACGAGATCCAGAGTTTTGTACAACGGCTGCGGGGCTGCTTGTAGCTGCTGCACTAGGAGAAGATACGGTCGAACCTGATGCTACAGGACCTGATCCGGATCCGGAAGAGCCGGAACCTGAGCCTGAGCCTGAAGAGCCTGAGCCTGAGCCTGATCCTGATCCTGAGCCTGAAGAGCCTGAAGAGCCTGATCCTGAAGAGCCTGATCCTGAACCGGCAGAGCCTGATCCTGATCCTGATCCTGAGGAACCTGATCCTGAAGAGCCTGCACCTGGCAAAGCAGTCGTTGCAGGGATAGAAGATGATGGCTTAGCACTGATGCCAGCGTTTCCGCCAACGCCCAGTGTGGAAGTAGATCCAACAATTGTGGATGTAGTCAAAGTTGGAATATTGCCATTTCCACTTCCAGTAGATTGTGCGGACAATGGGCAGTACGTTGTGTATGTCACAGCAACTTGGTTAATAGTTGTAGTAACAGTCGAGACAAGAACTTGTGAAGTGACCGCAGTGCATACCTTGCTTGAGCATGAAGTAACCACGATTGTCGATGTAGACTTGTTGGTTGCAGTTGCAGTAGAAATACCTGCGCCTGTAGTGGTGTCTGATCTAGATCTAAACGTTGGTGCGAGACTCGACAGGAATGGGCCCGTAAATGTTGAAGAGCCTAAAGTTGAAACTACCGAACCTGTTACAACCAGAGATGGGAGCTCCGTAGAACCAGCGGAAGTCGGAATAACAGTAGCCGACGTGGATGTATTTCCGAAGAAAGTAAACGATGAAGAAGAGGTTGCAATTGGTGCGAGAGAGGTCGAAATTGCAGACGCACTACTCAATGTGTCAGAAGCCGAGGTCAGTCCAGTACTTGAAATCAAGGTATCAGAAGTTAAAGACGAAGTAACCAAAGTGGAGGATGTCGAGGCCAGGATATCTGAGGTTAAACCAGTGGAGGTAGAACCAGTAGAGGTAGAACCAGTAGAGGTAGAGCCACTAGAGGTAGAACCAGTGGAAGTAGAACCAGTAGAGGTAGAGCCTGTAGAGGTTGAACCAGTAGAGGTTGAACCAGTCGAGGTAGAGCCTGTAGAGGTAGAGCCAGTGGAAGTCGAACCAGTGGAGGTAGAAGTCGAACCAGTGGAGGTAGAGCCAGTGGAAGTCGAACCAGTGGAGGTAGAGCCAGTGGAAGTCGAACCAGTGGAGGTAGAGCCACTAGAGGTAGAACCAGTGGAAGTAGAACCAGTGGAGGTAGAACCAGTAGAGGTAGAGCCTGTAGAGGTTGAACCAGTAGAGGTTGAACCAGTAGAGGTAGAACCAGTAGAGGTAGAACCAGTCGAGGTAGAGCCTGTAGAGGTAGAGCCTGTAGAGGTAGAACCAGTCGAGGTAGAACCAGTGGAAGTCGAACCAGTGGAGGTAGAGCCACTAGAGGTGGAACCAGTCGAGGTAGAACCAGTGGAAGTAGAACCAGTAGAGGTTGAACCAGTGGAAGTCGAACCAGTGGAGGTAGAGCCACTAGAGGTAGAACCAGTCGAGGTAGAACCAGTGGAAGTAGAACCAGTAGAGGTTGAACCAGTGGAGGTAGAACCAGTAGAGGTAGAACCAGTGGAAGTAGAACCAGTAGAGGTAGAACCAGTAGAGGTAGAGCCACTAGAGGTAGAGCCACTAGAGGTAGAGCCACTAGAGGTAGAACCAGTCGAGGTAGAACCAGTCGAGGTAGAGCCTGTAGAGGTAGAACCAGTCGAGGTAGAACCAGTGGAAGTCGAACCAGTGGAGGTAGAGCCACTAGAGGTAGAACCAGTCGAGGTAGAGCCACTAGAGGTAGAACCAGTAGAGGTTGAACCAGTAGAGGTAGAACCAGTCGAGGTAGAGCCTGTAGAGGTAGAGCCAGTGGAAGTCGAACCAGTAGAGGTTGAACCAGTAGAAGTAGAACCAGTCGAGGTAGAACCAGTAGAGGTAGAACCAGTAGAGGTAGAACCAGTAGAGGTAGAACCAGTAGAGGTAGAACCAGTAGAGGTAGAACCAGTAGAGGTAGAACCAGTAGAGGTAGAACCAGTAGAGGTAGAGGTAGTGGAGGTTGAAGAAGTTGAACTTGTTGAGGTAGCACTAGTGCTGCTTGGGACTTCAATGACAATAGTGTCGGTTCCAGAACCGGTCTCAGTGGTGGTTCCGGTAGTGGACTCAGCCCAAGTAGTCGTAGTTGTTGTGAGTGACTTAGGAATTTCAATAACAAGAGTGTCAGTAAGACCAGTGATGAGAGTCAGAGAGGTTGAGATACCAGTCCAGTACTCGGTGGTGGTTACAGTTGGAGTTGGGACCTCAATGATGATGACATCGGTAGTCAGACCACTTGCGGTAGTAGTTCCAGTAGTGGACTCAGCCCAAGTAGTAGTAGTTGTAGTCTGAGACTTAGGAATCTCAATAACAAGAGTGTCAGTAAGACCAGTGATGAGAGTCAGAGAAGTTGAGATACCAGTCCAGTACTCGGTGGTGGTTACAGTTGGAGTTGGGACCTCAATGATGATGACATCAGTGGTGGAACCAGTTGCGGTTGTAGTTCCAGTAGTGGACTCAGCCCAAGTAGTAGTAGTTGTAGTCTGAGACTTAGGAATCTCAATAACAAGAGTGTCAGTAAGACCAGTGATGAGAGTCAGAGAGGTTGAGATACCAGTCCAGTACTCGGTGGTGGTTACAGTTGGAGTTGGGACCTCAATGATGATGACATCGGTAGTCAGACCACTTGCGGTAGTAGTTCCAGTAGTGGACTCAGCCCAAGTAGTAGTAGTCGTAGTCTGAGACTTAGGAATCTCAATAACAAGAGTGTCAGTAAGACCAGTGATGAGAGTCAGAGAGGTTGAGATACCAGTCCAGTACTCGGTGGTAGTCACGGTTGGAGTTGGGACCTCAATGATGATGACATCAGTGGTGGAACCAGTTGCGGTAGTGGTTCCAGTAGTGGACTCAGCCCAGGTAGTTGTGGTTGTTGTGAGTGACTTAGGGATGTCAATGACAAGAGTGTCAGTAAGACCAGTGATGAGAGTCAGAGAGGTTGAAATACCAGTCCAGTACTCGGTAGTGGTTACAGTTGGAGTTGGGACCTCAATGATTACAAGATCAGTGGAGCTACCTGTTACAGTGGTTGTACCAGTAGTGGATTCGGCCCAAGTAGTGGTGGTAGTAATTTGTGAGTGAGGTGGCACTGTTGGTGTAGGTACCTCAATGACAATAGTGTCGGTTCCAGAGCCGGTCTCAGTGGTGGTTCCGGTAGTGGACTCAGCCCAAGTAGTCGTAGTTGTTGTGAGTGACTTAGGAATGTTGATCACTAAAGTGTCGGTTGGACCAACAATAAGAGTCATAGAGGTCGTAAGACCAGTCCAGTACTCGGTGGTAGTCACGGTTGGAGTTGGGACCTCAATGATGATGACATCGGTAGTCAGACCGGTTGCGGTAGTAGTTCCAGTAGTGGACTCAGCCCAGGTAGTAGTAGTCGTAGTCTGAGACTTAGGAATCTCAATAACAAGAGTGTCAGTAAGACCAGTGATGAGAGTCAGAGAGGTTGAGATACCAGTCCAGTACTCGGTGGTAGTCACGGTTGGAGTTGGGACCTCAATGATGATAACATCGGTGGTGGAACCAGTTGCAGTGGTAGTGTCAGTGGTTGAGTCGGCCCATGTAGTCGTAGTTGTAGTGTGCGACTTAGGAATGTTGATCACTAAAGTGTCGGTTGGACCAACAATAAGAGTCATAGAGGTCGTAAGACCAGTCCAATACTCAGTGGTAGTCACTGTTGGAGTTGGGACCTCAATGATGATAACATCGGTAGTCAGACCAGTTGCAGTGGTAGTGTCAGTGGTTGACTCGGCCCAAGTAGTCGTAGTTGTAGTGTGCGACTTAGGGATGTTGATCACTAAAGTGTCAGTTGGACCAACAATGAGAGTCAGAGAGGTCGTAAGACCAGTCCAATACTCAGTGGTAGTCACTGTTGGAGTTGGGACCTCAATGATGATAACATCGGTAGTCAGACCAGTTGCAGTGGTAGTGTCAGTGGTTGACTCGGCCCAAGTAGTCGTAGTTGTAGTGTGCGACTTAGGGATGTTGATCACTAAAGTGTCAGTTGGACCAACAATGAGAGTCAGAGAGGTCGTAAGACCAGTCCAATACTCAGTGGTAGTCACTGTTGGAGTTGGGACCTCAATGATGATAACATCGGTAGTCAGACCAGTTGCAGTGGTAGTGTCAGTGGTTGACTCGGCCCAAGTAGTCGTAGTTGTAGTGTGCGACTTAGGAATGTTGATGACGAGAGTGTCAGTTGGACCAACAATAAGAGTCAGAGAGGTTGAGATACCAGTCCAGTACTCGGTAGTAGTGACTGTTGGAGTTGGAACCTCAATGATGATGACATCAGTGGTGGAACCAGTTGCAGTGGTAGTGTCAGTGGTTGACTCGGCCCATGTAGTCGTAGTTGTAGTGTGCGACTTAGGGATGTTGATCACTAAAGTGTCAGTTGGACCAACAATGAGAGTCAGAGAGGTTGAAATTCCAGTCCAGTACTCGGTGGTAGTCACGGTTGGAGTTGGAATCTCAATGATGATCGTATCTGTGGTGGAACCGGTCTCAGTAGTGGTACCTGTCGTTGGGTCAGCCCAAGTAGTCGTAGTTGTAGTGTGCGACTTAGGAATATTAATCACTAAAGTGTCAGTTGGACCAACAATAAGAGTCAGAGAGGTCGTAAGACCAGTCCAGTACTCAGTGGTAGTCACGGTTGGTGTTGGGACCTCAATGATGATTGTATCTGTGGTGGAACCGGTCTCAGTAGTGGTACCTGTCGTTGGGTCAGCCCAAGTAGTTGTAGTTGTAGTGTGCGACTTAGGAATGTTGATCACTAAAGTGTCAGTTGGACCAACAATAAGAGTCAGAGAGGTCGTAAGACCAGTCCAGTACTCGGTGGTTGTCACTGTTGGAGTTGGAACCTCGATGATGATGACAT